>VYZR01056295.1:3663-20715 GCA_013400675.1 Oxylabes madagascariensis | reverse complement strand
AAAAAGAAAAAGAAAAAGAAAAAGAAAAAGAAAAAGAAAAAGAAAAAGAAAAAGAAAAAGAAAAAGAAAAAGAAAAAGAAAAAGAAAAAGAAAAAGAAAAAGAAAAAGAAAAAGAAAAAGAAAAAGAAAAAGAAAAAGAAAAAGAAAAAGAAAAAGAAAAAAGAAAGAAAAAGAAACCAGTTTTTCTTCAGTCAGTTCCCAAGCTTTTGGACTACAACCTAGGGAACCATAGGAATTTAGTTCCCAGCATGGTAACACTATTATCTAATCTGAATGTAGTGACAAGTGATTCAGCCTGGGTTCCTCATGTCCATTTCTAATCGTAGAGGAGGAGCTACTTTTGCAGTGCACCTTCTACTGCCTCTCTGGCCAGGTATAACTAGGGAATAGTGTACATCAAAGCTGTAAGTGCAAATTGTAGCAGAGAGGCCCTGGGGTGCTATGTCCCCACCCTCCTGCCCCTGCCGTCTCTGCATCAGGTCCCGCAAAAGATAGGGAAGGTGCTGGAAGACCCATTCAGGAGTGCAGGAGTGTAGGAATGCTGGGGTGCAGACAGCACAAATGCAGATGTGCAGGTCTGCAGGTGTGCAGGGTGCAGAGGTGCAGAGGTGCAGAGGTGCAGAGGTGCAGAGGTGCAGGGGTGCAGGGGTGCAGAGGTATTGGGCTGCAGGGTACAGGTGTGCACTCTCCTGGGCCCTAGTCTCGTGCATGGGTGCTTCCATTTGCCATGCTGGGCTGCACCCCACAAAAGCACAGGCTGGCCAATGACAGGAGCATTTCTTTAGATATGTGCCAGTAGCTTATTCATTCATGGTAAAGGCAGGATAAACACCTGGCAGAAGTGCTGTCCCATTCGGAGAAGTAATAACATGTTGACTATTACTGAGGGAACACCATCTCCCTGTGGCATGGCACATTTCCTTCTGCCCTACCTGGCCTGCGTACAGCTGCAAGGTGCCCCTCCTCCCTAATCATACTCACTCCAGCTTCTCCACTTCTCATCTTCTTGACTTCTGTCCTCAGCCAGGACCCTGAATCTCATCCCCTCTCTGTTCTCCTGCCTCATCCAGGCTCTTTCCTCCTGCACTTAGTACTCTGGCCCCACACCACAGCAGCAAGGAGCAAAGAAACAGTATTAGGAGGGACACAAACTTTCCTGCCAATGTTATTTGCATGGAGTCTATACTTTACATGATAAACAGACAAACATGGACCTTTTCAGGAAGAACCAGTGCATTGATCACATTCCTGCACCTAACCTCTGTGGCAGAAACCAAGACCTAACCCCTGATTCTGATCCAGTGGAACAACTCATTTTTTCCAGAACCTGGGTCCTAAAAAACTGTGGCAGCCCCAGTTGCACACAGACACAAATGATTATTCTCTCCTGACAGACTTACACAGCTCCCTCCTTGTATTTAACTGCAGTCCAAGTGAGCTGGATCAGGAAAGAGACACTTGATAGCTGCTGTTTCCGTGGTTGAAATATTTGTGAAGTTAACGCATAATCTGAAAGCAGAAGCTAATAAATTATAGGGTGCTAATTGGGGCCGGAGTGGAGCCGTCAATCATATTATCCTAAACACACAGAGACCCTCATAACCTAAAAAGGCAAGAAAGCCTCCAGGAACAGCTCCCAGTTGTCACTAGCCATGACCTCCACTTCAGTGAGTGCACAGAGAGTCAAGGCAGAGAGTTTATTCTGCTAAGAAAATGCAAATCCTGTATTTAAGACAGCACTATTATTTGATTTTGTTTACACTCTTTGGGAGTGTATTTCCAAGAGAATGTTATTGTTTTCCTTTACCACTTAACTTGACACTTCTGTCATTTAAAAAAAGTGTAGATCAGATAAGAATTTGCAATTTTTATATTTGCATAGTCCTCAGAGTAACAGTCATAAGACTTTTTTCATAGTCCAACCTCCTTGCACATAGGCTCGTTTTTTAAAAGCCATCCTATAACTCATATATCTTTTATTGCTTCTCATGCCCCAGAAACACATATTCCACTTAGGACCTGCAGGACTCTGTGGTCTGAGCCAAAACATAACTGTGCAAACATGGTAACTGTGGGGCATTTGTAGCTATAGTCACTTTGTCGCTACTTTTTCTAATGTTGCTTCCATCAAGATTAAGTATTTTATTCTTAATATAAAACTGAATCAAAGAATTCCAAGGAGATTTTTAGTAACATTTTTCCCCAGAAATTTATTTCTGTTTGGAGATAGGTAGGCATTCCAGAAAGCATTCCCTGAAGAAAAGATCTGAATGGATCAGACCACCTTGAGGGCCATCACACAGCACATGCAGGACAATCAGGGGATCAGGCTCAGGCAGCATGGGCTTACAAAAGGCAGGTCTTCCTTGACTAACCTGATGTCCTTCTACAGCAAGATATCTCACTTAATGGATGAGGAAAAGGCTGCGGATGTTGCCTATTTGGACTTTAGTGAAGCCAGCCTTCGACTATTTCCCAAAGCATTACTCTGGACAATCTGGCTGCTCATGAGTTGGCTGGGGTTTTAGCCAGCTCAGTGGGTAAAAAGCTGGCTGGATGGCCAGGCACAGGGAGCAGTGGTCAATGGGGTTACATCCAGTGAGCAGAGGTCACAAGTGGTGTCCCCCAAGGCTCAGTATTCAGGCCAGTCCTGTTTAATATCTGTATCAGTGATACGGGAGTGGGAATTGGGTGTTGCCTCAGTCACTTTGCAGAAAATACCAAGCTGGGCAGGAGTGTTGATCTGCTGGAGGGCAGGAAGGCTCTGGGGAGGGATCTGGACAGGCTGAAACCAGGGCCAAGGCCAATTGTATGAGGTTCAACAGGGCCGAGTGACAGGTCCTGCCCTTGGGTAACAACAACCCCAGGCAGTGCTACAGGTTGGGGGAAGAGTGGCTGGAAAACTGCCCAGAGAAAAAGGACCTGGGGGTGCTGGCTGGCATCCAGCTGAACATGAGCCAGCTGTGCCCAGGTGGCCAAAAAGCCAATGGCATCCTGGCTTGTGTCAGAAACTGTGCAGGCAGCAGCACCTGGGAAGGGATTGTCCCTCTGTACTCAGCACTGGTGAGGCCACGCCTGGAATCCTGCGTCCAGTTCTGGGATACTCATGACAAGAAGGACATTGAAGTGCTGGAGCATGACCAGAGAAGGGCCACAGAGGTGGGGAAGGGTCTGGAGCACAGGTCTTACGAGGAGCAGCTGAGGGAGCTGAGATTGCTTAGACTGGAGAAAAGGAGACTCAGAGGAGACTATCTCTCTCTATAACTGCCTGAAAGGAAGCTGTAGTGAGATGCCAGGCAACAAGTGGCAGGGCAAGGGGACGTGTCTTCAAGCTGCACCACGGTTGGTTCAGGCTGGATATTAGGAAGAATTTCTTCATGGAAAGGGTTGTCAAGCACTGGAATGGATTGCTGAGGTGGCAGAGTCACTGTCCCTGGAAGTGTCCAAAAAATGACCAGACATGGTACTTAGTGCTATGGTTTAGTTGACAAAGTGGTGATTGGTCAAAAGTTGAACTCCATAATCTTGGAGATCATTTCCAACCTTGATTCTGTGAATCTGTAAAGGGCATCAGAGCTGGTGAAGGGTCTTGAGCACAAATTTTATGTGGAGCAGCTGTGGGAACTGGGATTGTTCAGTCTGGGGAAAAGGAGACTCAAGAGTAACCTTATCACTCTCTATGACTATCTGAAAGGAGGCTGAGAGAAGGTGGGGGTCTGTTTCTTCTCCTAAGTAACAAGTGACAGAATGAGAGGAAACAGCCTCAATTTGCACCAGGGAAGGTTTAGATTGAGTTTTATGGGACATTTCTTCTCAAAAAAGGCTGTCAAGCATTGTAACAGGATGCCCAAGGATGTGGTGGAGTCGCCATCCCTGGAAGTATTTAAACGACACGTAGATGTGGTGCTTAGGGACATAGTTTACTGGTGCACTTGGAATTTCTGGGTTGATGGCTGAACTCAGTGATCTTAGAAGTCTTTTCCAACTTAAATAAATCTACTCTATTCCAGAAAAAAAATCCAGCTATGTCAACAGAATTATAAAAGGAATTAATATCCAAGCAGGGAGTGGTTATTTTACAACTCTGTTCTTATAGTAAAACGTAGAAGGCAGAGATGAACATCGTCCGAATGGAAGATATCACACAAAGATGTTAACACATCATAAAAAAGGTTATTTATACAGCAGTATCAGTTATGTCAGTAGCAATAACAAAAATATTTTGGCATCTTCACTTGGCTTTGATACCCTGGGTTTCTGGCTATTTTTTAGAGTTAAAACATAATATCAGTTAGAATTGCTAAGTGTCATTATAAATAGAGGCATGACTGAAAAATCCAGCTGGTATGCAAGCTTCTGCAACTAGAAGTGTGCATGTAACAAAAATTTTCAAGAATTAATTAAATGAAAGTGAGTAAGAATTTTTTAACCATTAACAGGCCTGTCAGGGCTATTTTACAGACATTCTTTTCTACAACATCCTTTTTCAGGTCTAGTTGAATTAATATCAGCTTTGTGTAGAAAGAGGTAAATTTGAATCTAGAACAAAGCTTGCTTCACAGTTACCGTTAAAATGTATAGTATTAAACCCAAATTACAGAGGATCAATTTCACCTGGTTATGCTCAGTAAAGCCACACCTGAGGACTCAAATCATCACAGACAGCAAGCCACAGATGTCAAAGAAAATTTTTAAAAAAAGAGGAAATAACCTGGAGACATTAGTCAATTCAAATAGATGGCAAAACTTTCTTTGCTGAAAACCATAATGGAAAGCAAGGGTGCAGTGACTCTGCTGTCAGGATCTTTGTGCCCTTCTATACAAGAGGTGAGAGAAGCAAATTTTGAGGGACATTGTGATCTAGAGGGTGTTACTAGGCTGTATTATCTAGGGTACAGGAAAGCTGAGGAACAGCAACTTTAGTCTCAGTGCTGTATCCTGGCTTGAGGTTCTCAGACAACTTAGGCTGGGATAAACTTAGTCCTTGCCTTTCTTGTCCTCACCACTTATGAGTTTCTGCAGGTAACAAAGACTAACAGAAAAAACTCTTGCTAGCAGTGCAGTTATATAACCTTTTGCTTTTCTGGTGGTCATTTTTAAGTTTCCCAAATCTTGTGATGATGCCAGTGAATGAATGAGAGTAAAGTCTCCCAGAGAAGATGAAACCTGAATGTTAAATATGAAAAAGGCAAAGAAATCATCTTGACACTCCAAGTTTTTCTGTCCAATGTGATGAAACCAAAGACATCTTTTGCCTTTCATATCTCAACAAATTATCCTTTCAAGCTGCATAAATTTTTCCTTCAGAGCTCTTGACAGCCACATTCCCATACCTTATGTCACTGGGCACTCCCTCCATGACACATGGGGATCAGAGAATGATCCTGCTAGAGCCTGGCATAGCTCTCAGCTACATGCACATTTCCATAATTTTTTCTTTGATCTAATACGAACTCAAGATTCTTGTCTTAAAACGTTGGTTTTTCTTTCATAGTGTCCTGATCATGGATTCCAAATAGAAAGCAAGAGGTACACAGGGTTTGGATAGCTCTGGTCATCAGTATGTGCCAGTTCAAAAGCTCTTGCAAGCAACCCTGAAAAACAGAAATGCACTGATAGCTGGGTGCTACCACCTGCTGTAGACCTGAAGATAGAAGACTTAGATCTGATGACACTGAAAATGCTGCCTTAGTAAATCAGCAACATCTACCATGGCCCTTCACATTTACAAAATAGTTTAAAAACATTAATTAATCACCACAGCATTTGTGTAGGGTCATAGGAAATTCTAATCATACGCAGAAGTAGACTGTTTTTCACCCATTCATATGAATGTCAAGTCTGTAGTTGAAGGACTAGACAAACCAGCTACACACACACGATATATCCATGTCTATCCAAGCACAGTTCAGAGTTCAGCCATGGCCATCTGGGAGCCCAGCACTTGTGGGTTGTGTGTGGGGCATCATGTGGCAGCAGGCTCACCATTGTTGCTCAGTGTTTGTGCTGGCATCAAGCAACACCGAAGAGCCTGAGACAGGAACTGGCTGTGACCCAGAGACTCAGCTGGGGCATCTCCTCATCAGAGCCTGGAAGCATATGTCTCTTCTCCCCAGCAGCTTAGAGACTGTACTGGGTTGGAATTTATTCACAGTAGCTCACATTGTGTTGTATTTTAGATTTGCAACCAAAACAATACTGATAACACAGTAATATTTTAGATATTGCTGAAAAATGCCTGCGCAGAATCAAAGCCTTCTCTGCTTCTCACTCTGTGCCCCCTCCCCAGTGTATAGACTGAGGGTGCAGAAGACATTGAGAGGGGACACAAACAGGCAGATGACTCATATAAACCAAAGAGATACTCCATGCCATCAAATGTCATGCTCAGCAACAAAATGGAGAAGGGGAGACTTAAAGAGATTAGTCCTCTTCTTTTTTTCAGGAACTGGCCAGGTGTAGGCCTGTCTGTCTCAGGACAAATTTAAGATAAACACTTGAAGACAGTTTTTATACTGCTGTACATCAGCTTAGCTTAACATATCTAACCAGATTTACAGGAGCTGAAAATTGGGTCCACATGCCTTATCTCACATATAATCTTTCTGATAAACATCTATTTCCTTTAAATGACATTATCACCCATCTATACTTACTTAAAATCTGTAGCCACAGAAAACAAAACGCTTGAACTCAAGGGTTTCTTGACTCTTTCCCTTGATCTGTGATAGGAGGAGGTAAAAACAGAGACAAACACAGGCCAGGTAGTACCCATTTCCCTGCCCAAGAGAGAATGTGCTTAAGAGGTCTTTCATTCTCATCACCTCTTATATGTGTGTCTTCCCTACTCTGTTGAAAAGTAGCATGAAAATTGCCATCAGGCCTGCCTGCTGGGAGGCAAGAGGTGACCTCCTGATAGTGAATAAGTGTTGCTGAGAAAAATGTGAATCATCAAGAAGAGTTTGAACGAAAAGAGGAAGCAACACTTCAATAAGACAGGGAAGGTGAAATCATGAAAGTGTGTAAGAAGGGTGATACAGAAATATGAGGGATTAAGATACTCTCTTCAAGTGGAATCATGAGTGGATGCAAGTGAGGCTAAGTTTGCCTGCATCAAATTCAGCTTTACCATAACTCAGTGGAATAGTTCATTTGCACAATTCCTTCTCTAAGGTAGGAAAATGAGGGACGGACAATGGAGTTTTGGCCAGTATATGAGTAGGGCCATGCTCAGAGCTCACACTGTATCACTGTTCATAACTCAGATGACAGCGATTACTGGGAAGGGTAGGTATTGTGTCTTTCACTGAATTCAACGAGTAATAGATCGGGATCCTCAAATTTGGATCAATAAGTTAATTTTTTATCCTGTCCAATATATTTTTCATACTATCAGGTACAAAAGGCATAGATCACTGGTCAATATCCTGAGGTTTCATTTATTGTCAGTGTACTAAAGTTGACACTTCTTTTTCATCGTGCTGCGCTAAATTTTTCATTAAAACTAGGCTTGTTTTGCAACACTTACAAAATCTGAATCCAGCAAGAATTACCTTCCCCTTTTTCCTTTTGTGCTGCTTTGTATATTTGTGACTGCTTCAAGACCTGGAGGGCATTAATCCTGACTGCACTCTGTCACTGATGCTCATCTTGCCCACTAACCCAGTTTACATATGTTGGTTAGGCTCTTTCATGGTTCTTTTCTAATGCAGAGCTACAAAAAACTGAATTGACTTGGGATATCACGTCACAGGTGCTCACGAGGCCTGTGAAAGGTATTATTTTGACAAAATTTTGGGAGGATTGGAGGTTTCTCCTGCTAAAGAAAAAGCTATCAGATGGAGTTCTGTTATTCAAAACCTTTGTCTGTGGCTTGCTGACTGAGCAGTCTTCTTAAGTGAAACAATGCACACAGAACACATTCAGGTGTGTTGGCTTGTGGTGGCTACAGAATAGGGATCCTCCTGGTTTCTACCCAGCACATGCTATAGGTTAGCAAACGTTAGTAATTTTTAAATTACTGAAAAGGAAGGAATCGCTGTACAACCAATCAAGCAGCACTCAAAGACAAAGGAAACATAATACAGTATTTATTTGTTTATCCATTGCTCACGGTCTGGTGAGCATAGTGAAGTGTTGCAATTGTATTTATTAGCAAAACTGTCTTTTACATTGATTTGTAGATGAAGAAAAATATTTATATAATGCTTGGAAGGGCTTTTTCAGGGACTCTGAAGAATCCTAATTCAAAATATCTCAATTTCTATTTCATTTTAGTAAAATGTTCAGACTCCAAATATTTTTTAATATATGTTGAATCTCCATTTAAGAGGCTTTTGAAGCTTGATTGCAGTGGAGTTGCTTTTTACAAATGTATATACTCTGACATCAGATATAATCTTTACTACTCTCCAGTGTGCCCCATTACCAAATATTTGCATTAAATTATAGCATGTTTCTAGCTTCCTGAAAGATGTCAGTGAATAGCTCTGTATAATTTGCAAACTACTGCTCATGATAAAAGGTTAGAACAAGCTTATTGCTGTCTTTTATTCAATAATTCTTTGTATAAAATTTTATTATATACTTTGAGTTGATCTCCAAACACGCCAAGGAAGAGTACCTCCCTTCACCCAGTCTCATAAAAAATAAATTGGGATGATGAACATTCAAAAAGGAAAGGAGAAGAAATGTAAAAAAACAGGACTGTCCAGACTCACAGATCAATTGCTGTGCAACTTAATATGCAAGATGATTGCAAACGTTTGTTTAAATTAAGTAGGGAAGCAGACCACCCGCAGCAGTGGACAACATGGTCACCCTTCTTCAGCTGCTTTCTGATCTGGAGTTTGGTATTTATGCTGGTTTTTTTTCAGTTTGTAAAATCCTGTTGGCGTACAGTGAAGCTAGACTTCAACTGTTTGGTTTTATTCATGAACGAGCTGGTCTGTTCTTTGCAGCAGCATACGGGTACTCCCTTTTTGGAAGGGCTGCCTTGCGCCTGAGGCATATGTGATTGCATAAACTTAATCAATGCAACAGTAAAACTCCTTACTGTCTGATACATGTTTTTTTGCTTTAAACTATCTCCTGTGAACCACCTGAACCACAAAACGTAGAAAATAAAAGGCTATGTAATCACTGTCTTACCCTGATACACACCATTCTGGACCTTACTATGTTTTCTGGTAGTTTTATTAAAGAGTTGCCTTTTTTTTTTTTTCAGACTCTTCTGTAAGTATGATGACATCCAGAATATTTTCCTTGGCTTATGTCTTCTTTGAAGAGTTTTTTCTCTTCTTTCACTCTCTTANATGGAAAAATATTTTAAAAAATAAAAGTAAAAAACCCTGAAAATACAACAGCCGAATAATATACACACAGTATTAGAAAGCAAACAAAATCAGACAGCTGTTGGAGAAAGTTGGTCTAATGACATCATAAGAATGATGATTCAAATTTATTTTCTGCTATTGTCTGTGTGGACCAGAACTTTAAGCAAATCAATTAGAGAAGGTTGCTTATCAGTGTTCATATCTCCAGAGGCAGCAATACCGTCATGAATACATGACTTGCTTCTTTTTCTTGTAAAGAAGCATAAAGCTAAAGTGATTTTAATCTGAACCTTTGTAGTAATCCTCATAATAATACTGCTAAAGAGTCCTGTAACATTGGCAGTTTTCTATCTTCAAAATCATTATATACTCTCTCTCTAGAGGACAAGTCTAGACTTCTGTCTCTCTACTATTCTGCCCTTCTAGAAACCTAAACTTGGCAATCCACTGTGTTTTTCATGTTTTTAAAAACTTTCCATTTTTCCCTAACTTGTTCATATATACATAGTTGCTTGAAATCTATTCCAGGGGATATAAATCTTTTAAAATATAAAAAATAGTTAACTAAACGCTCAAGTTATAACTGCTACTATTTTTTGCATTTATTTCTGTAACTTGTACCTTGTTTTATAATACTCCCTCCTTATTTTACTTCATAACTGAAAAATTAAGCATGTGGCATTCAGGGTTATCTGTTCGAAGGAATCACAAGCATTGTGCTATTCCACCAGGGAACACACAATTTATTATGTCACTATAATCCCACATCTCCTCAAGCTATAAAGTCGGAAATTTATTCCACATGCTAGAGTCCGTTAGCATAGGAAATATTGTCAGGAAAAGTCTGAAAGAGAATTTTGATTTTAGAAACCTGTTAGCAAGATGGGGTTTGGGACACAGAACAAACTGTGGTCACATACCACAGTGACTGACAGCAATGAGAAATCATTTGATACTCACTTTGTCTGTTCAGGGCTATTATGGCCATATTTAGTAATTCAGCTCCAACTAAGCCTTTACCAACCAATTCAGCTCTTCTTCGTAGCTGTTTTTTTGTTTAATTTAATGGCAACCTTCAGGGACAAGTTGCTTTGGAAAAACACACAAGCAAATGCTGAGGGGACGTTTGCAGCAAACTCTTAAGAGGGAAACCTTAAAATAAGGACCCAAGTAAAACTGGGTATTTACAGACCAGACATATGCCGGCTGACCTGCCTAAGTATAGAACACTAGAGGAGCATTCAGATTTGTTTCCTGTATAAGTATCTGGAACTGATGAGGTGATGTTTACACAAATGTGAGTATGAGGTCACTGAGATATTTTTACCAGATATATAGATACATTACTAATTCTTTCCCCAACAGGTCTGAAGAACTACAGAATATATAAAATTTTATAATCCTTTTTCAGCTTATGCGCCACTGTGTTTCTCATTACAGAAAAAAAGAGCTAAAAAATCAAACACCTTGCCTTGGGTTTACATTTTGAGCTGTGGGAATGCAATAAAGAAGAAATACTATTTTTGCAGAATATTCCCATCATATCCAATGATGGAGGAAGAATATAATATTGATGACCTTTCTCCTATGACATGACATATGTAAGATACATTGCTACTTTCACAGTGACATTTTTGACTGTAAGTGCCCTTTCCTTCACTGTTGAGTCACCTCTTAGTGCAGTGTTCAGCGCTGATAAAAGTTTAGCACCATTCTGATGTACAAGGCAAAGCTACACAAAGATCTCAAGTTATATATTACAATGCTTGACTGATACGTAAGTCAGCAAAGTAAGAAAATTATTTTTGCTCATTTAGTTGGAGCAGAAGAATGGATGGAGACAGAAAATTTTTAATGAGCAAGTGAAGAAAAAATTCATGACATGTTGTGAAATTCTCCCAGAAATGTGAGGACTAGAAGCACCACCAGCATCCCAGGAAGCCATGAGTTAATTCAGAGAATTCTGAATAATCTTTGGAAGGCCCTCCCAAAAAATGTTAAGAAATTGAAGGAAGATAGAGAGGAACTGGAGTGGAGAAGCAGGTCAGTATATTTATGAGATATCATTATTTTCTTTTCAGTTTTAATGTCGCTAAAATTAGTTGATTGATGTACAGTCATGCTGGGTTATACGTGAGTAAATGCAGGATAAACCATGTGATGTGATCCCCTCAGATTTCACAAGCAAAGCTGGGCTGAGTCAACAAAACACCCCAAGAGGAGACATCCAAGGAGCACCTTCATGAAATCTGAAGTCATGCTGGAGAGGCAGCTCTACAGGTTTAAATTCTGAGGGGTTGTCTACACGTGAACTGCTGCATAGGGTAGAGTTACCCACGTTTGCTTTAAACAACCTACCTCAGGGCATGAGGCAGGCTTGCTCTATCAGTCCAGAGTTTTGTACAGGCTGAGGAGTAGCCCACTGAGCAGCAGGATCCCACTGAGCTCTGTGCTGTCCCAGGCAGACTGCTTCTGGAAGCTACAATGGCAGCTTCAAAGCTCAGCATTGTACTTGCACAGACACATGTCTCAGGTCCTAAATGCATGTGGCTTTGACCTTGCTGGATACTTTTCCTAGTAGAGCTGTGCTTAAAGCTTTAAAGCTTGTGCTTAGAACTTGTGTGCAAAGCATATCTGAGCCAAACTGCAGGTAAATTAATTACAGCACCTCTCTCCAGGGATAGGCAGAAGCTTACTCTAGAGAGTCCCACATTAATTGACACAAGAAACGATTGCCTGACTCATACTAATGAGGAATAGGGTTTGCTTGCTTAGCCTCCTCTGAGAAGACCGGCCCTGATCTGATAAAATCCGTGCTTTCCCCTTCCCGATCCCAGCATCTCAGTGGGCTGCTTCCTGCAGGGCAGCCGCAGTGCCAAGCCGGGCCGTGGATCCTGCCTCACGATCGCAGAGTGCCTTTCCTTGCCTGCTTGGTAAACTCTGGGGGCTCACAACATGTTTTGAAGTCCTGCCTGGAAGGGTGCAAATTTTTGGGATGTCTTGATAAGCAGATGAGGGGGTTTTGGTGTTTGAATTCAAGAAGGTGACAACATTGAAGAAGAGAAAGAATGTCAGTAGAAAAGCTGATTGATTGAGACTGAATAAACTGATCTAGAGATGCTGATCTTATATCACAACTATTTCAGGGCCAGACCCTCAGCTAGCATAAATTAATGAAGTTCCACTGAAACCAGTGGGGTGCCACCAATTTACACCAGCTAAGTAGCCAGCCTGAGATGTTACTAATTCCGGGTGACAAAATCCCGTATGATGCTTAGCACCTTCAGTATGGTAAGGTATTTGGAAGTCCAGCCACATTTGCTGTTTCTCAGTAATACCCTCCTCTTTTTCTCGTACATACTCCGTCCTTTGTCCCTGTCGCACAATGTATGTGGCAGTAAACAAGACTTACTGGCGCGGATGAAAGACACACCCCCACAGCAAACACATTCGAGAGAAACACTTGATGTCATATCTTTGTTAAGGGTGAAAAAGGTGGCTATTGAACCTTGACTTCTTTACCTCAGTTACATTGTTAGCTCAAGGAGACAGCTGCTGTGTAGAGAGTATTTTCCTGATACCTGATGGCCACCTGAAGCTGGAGGGGCTGTGTTTCAGTTTCAGCCAGTAAGAATATAAATAGAACAAATATATATCCGTTTTAATGCTCCACTCTGTATTATGTATCAGTGGAGATATATCTGTGTTTCCTGCCTAATGAAGCATATGATCTTGCATGGTTTGAGGGTGACTCACTGAGCTTTGCTATTCTGTCAGACACTAAAAGTGCTAAAAGTGAGAATTTTGTTCAGCCTATGTTTCCCCTGCACTAATCTGCTTGAAGCAGTGCCTTTCTTTTTATTTTAATATATTTTTTAGAGAACTGTGTACTGAAATCTCTGTATGCAAGAGTTACTGTCCTAACAATTACAAATATAAACCTGCTTCTTACCTAGGGTATTAAAATTTATAATATAAATGCACAAAAAACACCTCAGTTCCACATTTGTTGCAATACAGTAAGGCTATACAAATAGGAAAGCACTCCCTTTCTCCAGGTTACAAAACAGGATGCATTTTACCAAGTTTTAACCACCCAGGTCTTACATGTCCAGTTTAAACTCCTTGCCTAGGCTGCCTTTACAGTTAACAGAGAAAGGAGGAGAAAATTGCTTTGTGGAGATGCCTAATCCGCATCCTTCCCTTTACACATTAACATCCCCTGAATATGTCTACAAGTCTCAAGGGACTGTCAAAGAGCTTAGACACCCAGTGTAAATGCAGTTTTGATGTTTTAGTTGCCTACATCTATCCACATCTGTCTACACAAATGTCAGCTCTTACAGTCTTATACCATCTGATTTTTTTCCTCGGTCTACGGTGAAGTATTGGTGTGACTTCATTTGCAGCATCATATGGCTCATGTGCACTCTTCGGAATCAAACACCATTTGTCTGGAGTACAAATAAGAAATGATTACACCACCAAGTTCCCCTTTTCTTGCACCGTTGTAACCACTCACTCTTTTTTGGAAGCAGCCTTTTCTCTGACCTCTGCAGGCTTTGGGTCAGCCACTCACTAAGCTAAGTGAGGAAGAGGATTACTAAATTTCAGAAAAATGCAAAGGAGACTAGATACAAGGTTCTAAAAATGTCTCTTATCAACACATCTGCTTTAGAGAAGCTTCCGTTTGCCCAAGTGATTACTTTACTTTCAGAGAGGTGTGTGGAGTAGTTTTTAAAAGGCAGTTGGGTTTAGGAAAATAAATTGATGACTCACACATGGGGAACAGAAAACAGGTACTCAGCCAGCACAGAGTGCAAACATACAATTGATGATGAAATTGCTGATTCTAGCTTTAATATCAAGTCCTCTCAGCGCAACTTTTTGCCCAGAGATTAAAAAAAATACAAATGACAGTTTTAGCACGTACCTGAACTGCTGAAGAAATAAATACACTAGTTTTGGAAAGAAAAATGAAAAAAAAGAAACATTTCTGAATTCTAACTCTTGTATCTTCCCACATTTTTCAAGCAATATCTCCAGTTTAGGAATTTAAAAATCATGTTTTTGAGGCCAAATATGTTTCCTTTCAATGTTTAGTCTTTTATCCTGGATTTTCACCAACTGCCTGGCAACTCCTCTTGCCAGAGGAACCTCTCTTTCTGAGCAATTAGACAGCTTTTCCATATAGGTCCAAAAGGCACTGTGAGGAGCAGCCCTGATAAGAATAGTCCTTCTAGGTCATAAAGGCAAGAAGTTGTTCCAGCTGCTTAATGCCCAGTTGTCTGATGTTAGGAAAAGTGTTTGCCAAATCAAACAGTTGTTTCCATCTGTAAAGGGGCACTCACAGGACCTGAAAAGCTATAGTGCTGTCTTATATGTGCAAATGTAAAAACTGATGCCTGAAAATAGATGGTCCAGTTATTTTTACAGCAATGCAGGGCCGTTCCTCTAGCATGCTGCGCTTCTTGGAACTGGGGGAAGAACAGACTATCTTTCAGCAATGAATGGAAACTCTGGTTACAGGGCCTGTGCTCAGTAAATTCCCATTGAATTCAAAACCCACTGTTGTCTCAGTCCTCCAGCTGGATAGTAGTGCCCTCACTCAGATAAATATTGTTACTGCTGCTTTAAGCCCACAATCAATGTCTTGGGAAAGCCTGTCAGAACAAGAAGGAAAAACTCTAAACTGGTAGACCCTGGTCCTGATTTTGCTTCCCTCCCGTCCAGTGCAGCAGTGCCAGGAGGTGCTAGTATTGCTCAGGCGTGTTTATTGACACTTGATGCCTGCTTTAGAAGGGTAACTCTTGCAATAACACAGCATGTGCCCCTTTAGCCATCCCCATGCTATCCTGTTAGCATGCTGTCCACTACAGACTGTCTGTATTGGTTTACCCACACTTACCATCTCAGTGTCATACTGCACTGGCATTAAGGTTATTGAGAAAATCTAATGTTCTTCAGCTCTCCCACCTATGAAATCACCAGCAGCATGTATGGACCTGCTAGAAGTGTGGCTACCCATGGGTAGATAAGACAATGGAATTTGGAAGATGTATGATTCCCTGTAAGGGTAAGTATCTTAGCTATTTTGAGGCATGTAATTTCACTTTGCTTGACATTTGTTTCTTTCTTTTGGAATTAGGTCACCTGGTGAGAGCAAGCATTTCTTGGCTGGTGGCTCATGACTGGAGATTCATTACACACAAAGGCCAATGACCGTGTAGCATTTTTGGAAAATGTTATCAAGGACAATCCGTCACGGAACAGACTTTTGGATTATTTGCTTTGGCTGTCATCTTTCTACTACTACTACTACGAACACAAGAAATACTTCACTTAGTCCCAGCTAGAAATGAACACAAATTTTAAAAATCACTAACTTATTATACAATGTGTTGCAATTTGCAGTCTGAGACACATTCCATGCCCCAAACTGTTTTCGACAGGGTCATAGTGGAGCATACATTTTAGTCTGGAAACTCAAGTAGAACCTGAATGGCCTTCTCTTGCTTAAATCAATCTCACTTCTGGGGACCACATCTCACTGAATTCCACTGCATGAGATTTACGTTGCAGGCAGAAAAATGGTTGAATTAATTCAGAGCTGGAGAGCTACAGAAAACTGATTTGCATGTGTCCCTGATCAGATAATCCAGCAACATTAAGACATCATGAGGACTTTGGGGCTTCAGTCAAGTAAAGACCACAACATTTTAATGGGTTTATTAAGACTGTGCATGGGGAAAGAGGGAGATAACCTACAGGTGAACTATAAATATACAGGAAAATATGTATGTGCATTGTAGAGACATGTAAAGAGCTAGTCAAGTGTTTAGTGTTTTAAAATATATTTAAATGGTAGGATGATATGTAGATGAATAAAATTTAAGCTACCCTCTTTCCTGATGGATATTTCCTATATGAGAATCACCAAATGAACCTGAGGAGAAGTTAAGAAGGACTTTTGAGAACTGAAGCATGAAAACATTGAATGGAAGCATGAAAACAGTTGCTTTGTCTTCTCCCAATGCAGATCCAGCAATGGGTCTGTGATAACAGCAGCTGGGCAGAACCTATAGAAAGGGAAGAACAGGGGGAAGCTGGAAGAGGAAACATGGCAGCTGGTGGGGAAAGATCAGAGGCTCAGAAAGAGTGTGCCAAGTAGAAGTTCTGAGGGCCAAAGCTCTGCCTACACTGAATTGCCCTGCTTACCACAGTGGGCCAGATTTTACCAACTAAGTTATTATAAACAGGTTTAATGGAGTATGGTTTTAAAAGTGACTGCTGTCAACAGATTCTCTGACTAAAACGTACTTTGTGGAGTACTGCTATTATTAAGACCAACCTTAAAGTCCATTATACTACCATATTTTCTGCACTAAACTGATTTTTTTCAAATTTTTATGCTTCAAACTGATACTTTTCATAAAGGCCTCAATCCATGTTTTCCTTTGCAACTTGGTAATTTCTAAGAATACAACTTTTGTTCCTGGCAAATAAACAAAGCAATGGCTTTTTCTCTGTGACCTCTGCTGTGTGGCAGAACATGAAATTTTGGCAAAATAATGTTTCTTACATTGAGAACAAGTGTTTGTCATTCCAGTGAAAGTAATTATTGGTTTAGATTGAGCAAGTTAACAGCTGGAGAAATATCAGGATTATCTGACATATGCTAAGCAGAGATTTGCACTGAAACTAAAACTCTTTCAAG
>VYZR01056256.1:0-26084 GCA_013400675.1 Oxylabes madagascariensis | reverse complement strand
CAGCCATCCCGGGATCCTGTGAATATTCACTGCTCAAATATGAATTATTCACTGCTACCCCAACCTGACCCGTGCTGGGATTCTGAGAACATTCCCCACTCACACAATTATCTGTATCCCTGTGATCTGCTGGAATGGGCTGTGAACTAAACTCCTGAAATAGAAACCAGCTGCATTCTCAGGACAACAAGGCTCATAAAAAGCAAGGGGACAAGTGACGCTGAGTTTGTTCACACAATGTAACATGAAGTGTTAGAGCTCTGCCGGGGCTCTTTCTCTTTCCACAAATGCTTCACACCCTTCTTCCCCCGATGATGCTAAATGATGCCTGACAGGCTATAAAGGAAAACTGCAGAAGAGACAAGCAGGCCAGCCCCACGTTTTCTCCAGAGCTTTTTGTTTCCTAAAGCATATAAAAACACTGGGAAAATTCAGCCCAAATTACCTTAATAACCAAGTCAAACTTCTGGTGCAAATCCCTATTTATTGGCTTGAGGAGCGTCAGTTCAGCCGTTGTGAGATTCATATGGAAATACTGGGGGTAATCCTCAGGAGTACCTGCAAAAAAGACATTGAAGTTTGGACAACTCTGAAAGGTTTAGTTCAGCAATATGTTTATTTTCGTCATTAATCAAAGGAACAAAGTTTCATTCTGTTTTTGGAAGGATAAAATATTGCCTTATGTGTATATGGAGCTTAAGGATACTATGAAGTTATGTGTTTAATATTATTATTTCATTACTCTCCAAACCCACAAAGATTCCTCTCAACTGGGACTCCCTAAGTACTTGATAACAACAGGAATATTATTAGTAATATATAAATAATATATATAAGTAATAACACAATTAATAACAATATGATAACAACAGATAGGTAATTTTATAAATCCTTCTAGGAAAAGTTTTGTTCCCCTTACAAATGCAATGGTTAGAAAGTACTTTCAGAAAGCCAGGAATTACTGCAATAATTTAATTTGCAATCCTCCAATGACAATCATTTGCTAGATAAATAAATTATACATATATTTATATATATTATATTTTTTTTTCCTGTGACTCTCTTAACCTACACCTACATTATGGACCCAGAATGCAGCACAAGTACCACGGATTAGTTCTTCTCTTATACCACCAGCACAAATGCAGAGCTTCAAGCTCCAGGTCCTGGATCCGCTTGCCTTGCCTTTTAATTTCAAGTTCTAATTAATTAATCTAATTGTTGAAGAGCACAAGTCGCCCAGCAGGAGCTCCAAACTGTAGGCAGGTAACAGATTGCTGGTTTTAGAGGCTGCACATCACCAGGGCTGTTGCTGAAGCTAAAAACTGTCACAAAATTAGGGGCAAAATGCAAAAACTCTGAGGAAGGAGAAAACAAGAAGTGCCCTAAAGGAGAATAAATACGTAGGGGAGGAGGGTAGGAGTCACAAAGGAATCTAGAGAAGGGAAGATGAGGCTAATATTGTGCAAGGATGTCAGGAAAGAACCCAGGAAAAAAAAAAAAAGGGAACCCCCCGCCCCCCCGCAAAAAAACCCTCCACTAACAACCTAACCAACCTCAGCAGGTAAAGGAGGAAAAGGCAGCAAGGTGGATGATAGAAAAGCAAAAATTAAGGGATAACACAGGTGGATTCCCAAATGCTGACAGGGAGTGCCTGCTCAGCTCCTGCCCACCTCAGGAAGAGCTCAGATTCCTGGACTCCGAAACTCTGGGGGCCAGGTTTTCCAGGAACAGGGATATCTGCTTCTGCATATACAAAATAATTTCCATTTCGACAGGGCAGAGCAGCCTTCAGTCCACCTCTGCTTGCCCTGAAGTTCAGGGATGAGCTCCCAGTCTCCTGGGTCCAGAAATTTCATGTATTTGGAGAAGCTGAAGGATCAAAAAGTTGGGGGCCAGCAAGGGGGAGAAGGAAAGGACCCCTCAATTCGCTTTTCCCAGAGTCAGAAGAGGGGTTTAGTGGGACCTGGGCTTGAAATGGACACAGAACTGGAGAAGATCCCCCCTTCCCAAAAGCTATTGTGCATTTTTGGCTCTTTCTTTAAAATATCAACCAAAAGTGCCCGAAACTGACAGTAGAAATCACAGAGCCAAGGGCAAAAAGCTGATGATTGACAGGAAAATTTGGCTTTTCTCAAGGATTGGCTCTAGAGAAAATAAAAGCTTCAAATTACTCCTAAAAAGAATATTATACTAGTAATTCATTATTTAAAAATAATACCTTTTACTATTAAAAATATCAAAATTTTCAAATCAAAATAATGAAATGTACTGGTAGAATCAATAACGTTGCTAATAAAAATAAAGGGAGGGGCCTTGCTTCACACCTGGGTGACTCCAGGGAACATGAGTGTATTGCAAAGACCCAAAGAAATAAACATTTCCAAAAGCCAAGGATTGGAAAAATTAGGGTATTTAAAAAAAAAAAAAAAAATCCAAATATCCCATTCCCAAATGCTAAATACTACATCAAATATCCACAGTGTCTGGAGTATCTGCCTTACTCAGGTGAGCAAAGAAAGAAGGGAAAAGAAGAACCAAATAAAAATGATTCGAATTAAATAAAACTTAAAATCAGTATCATAAGCAACTTATTCTCTAGTTCCATAGGCACAGATCAAACCTCCCAGTGTTTGAAAAAGGACATTCCCAAAGATATCAAGGAGAAGGAGGTTTAGATCTAAAGAAAAGGGGGAAGAAAATCCACATAATAAGAAATATCTGCAAGGCCCATTTCCTGTGAAACTGCTTAATATTCTCTGAAGCTAAAACAGAAATAGCAAATCCTGGCAGAGATGAAGGCAGAGTTAAAATCCAAAAAAGAAATACTTTGGAAGAGCACAGGGGAGCAAAAATAAAGAAAATAAAAAGAGAAAACCAGTAAAGAGAGGAAAAAAAATGAGTGAAGGGATGGGAAAAAAAGGAAGGTAAAAAGAAGTAAATAGAAAAAAAAAAAAGGGGGAAATGAATTTTAAATTTTAATTTAAATTTTAAAAGAAAGAAAATAGAAAGTAGAAGAAAAGAAAAAAGGAAAAGAGGAAAAAAGAATTCAGAAAAAAGACAGAAAAATTAAGACAGAAGAAAAAAGGAAGAAAAAAAAGAGGAAAAAAGGAAAATATAAGGGAAGGGGAAAGAAGGAGAAAAGAAGAAAAAAGGAAGGAAAGAAAAAAGGAAATATAAGGGGAAAAGAATGAAAAAAGAAAAGAGAAGGAAAATAGGAAGGAGAAAAAATATAAAAGGAAAAAATAAGGCAAAAAAACAAAATGGAAGGAATAGAGAAGGAAAAGAAAATAAAAAAGAAAAAGAAGTAAAAAGGAAAAGATTGGAGCAAATGAAGTTAAAAAGAAGGAAAAGATAAACTAGGAAAAAAAATGAAGAAAAAATGAGAGGAAAAAATAGGAAAGGAAAAAAGAAAGAAGAAGGAAAAGAAGAAAAGATGGGTGAAAGAAAGAAAAAAAAGGAAAGAAGAAAACAAAAAAAGAAAAAAGCAAAAAGGTTAGGAAGGAAGGAGAAAAGAAGGAAAAATATAAGGGAAAAAGAAGGAGAATAAAAAAGTGAAAGAAACTAGAAAGAAAAAAAGGAAAAATAGAAGAAAGAATAAAAGAAAAGAGATGAAAAAGATGAAAAACAGAAGAAAATAGAAAGGTAAAAAGAAAAAAGAAGGAATAGAGGAGGAAAGGAAAAAAAAGGTAAAGAAGGAAAAAGGACAAAGAAAGAATAAAAGAAAAGAGATGAAAAAGATGAAAAACAGAAGAAAATAGAAAGGTAAAAAGAAAAAAGAAGGAATAGAGGAGGAAAGGAAAAAAAAGGTAAAGAAGGAAAAAGGACAAAAGAAAGAAGAAAAAGGAAAGAAGGAAAAAGAAAAGAGGGAAAAAAGGAAGGAAAAAAAGGTCTCCAAGCCAACCCAAATTGCTGCACCACACCTTTCTGAATTATTTCTTGGAGGTCAGAACAGCCACTCCAATATTCCCAACATCCCAGGTTAGTGACACACAGACTTTAATAATTTCACTCCTGAAGAACTTTGTAAATTGTGCAAAAAACCTTAAGAAGTTGGCCTAAATGTGGCCCTGGGGTGGAGCTGTCCCTGCAGAACTTAGGAATAAAAACAATTTATGACATTTATAAGTAAGTCCATTTGCAGAGCTAAACCTCCACAATGTGCTCCTCAAAATCCTCACTTCCACCTCTCCTCAGCAGGGAAAACCATGGAGTTCAACATGGGGGAAGACAGGGAAAAGATGTGATTGCACAAAATTTCCCATTTCCAAATCCCACAGAAAGGTTCCGTGCGTGGATTTTGGGGACAGCCGGGCAGGTGGAGCCCTGCAACTGCCGACCACCCTCAGGCCCTTCCATGGTCACATCCTACGAGCCCAGAAACAAATGCCAAACACAGGGACGCAGCAGGAAAAAGAAGAGAGCAGCATAAACAGCTAAACAAGCTTCAAATTACAAAGGAAAGCTCACAGGCAGCAAAATTGGAGATGGATGCGGGAAGATCCTTGGAGCTTCCCTGTGTCACGTTATTTTTTGGGACGAAATCTGCTCAAATTGCCCTTTTTTAGCCTCTTCTTATGTGTCTGTCAATGGAAAACACATCCCAGCAGAGCTCTCCTTTCCCTTGCTCTGCTGTTCCAGACAACAATTCTGGGTTTAGTCTGAATAAACACTAATAAATAACCATATGAAATGAACTCCCACGTAGCCATTAAACACCAACAGGTAGAAGAACAATTCCAAAAATCCCATTGACCACAAGAAGAATTTTTTAGCAGGGTTCCACTCTCCCAGACAATCTTTTCCTGGCTGGTCATACCAGAGGGCCTGACTGGGAGGGATAGGAAAAGCAGCAGACACCAACCCACTAGGATGGAATAGAGGATGCCGGGTCGCTCGGAAGGAGGCTGGATGTTTCGGTCCTGATCTATGGCTTGGATGGGTGGAGTTACACTGATGGGATTCACATGGGCCTGAAATGAGAAATCACATTGGAAACAGAGCAATTAGAAAGCCAGCAGGGAGATCTGGAGGTTTAGCACAACAACATCTTGCTGGGAAGGGTACTGGAGGAGAAAAAACTCTTCAGAATGAGAAGAATATTTACAGCTCACGGCCCCTTTAAATCCAAATTAACCAAGCAATATAAGCATTCCTATAGCAACCTTCTTTCTGTAAGATACAGCTTTAGGATAGACCCCAGAGAAAAGGAATAACAGGATCCCAGACTGGTTNGAGGATATTTGCATTTTTGTCTCAGATGAGACATCAAACCTTTTCCCTCTCCAAGTCTGTCCAGCCCCATTCCTGCCCCACAGTTGTTACATCACAGAATCCCAGACTGGTTTGGGCTGGAAGGGGCCTTGAGGAGCATCTCATTCCATCCCTGCCATGGCAGGGACACCTTCCACTGTCCCAGGCTGCTCCAAGCCCTGTCCAACCTGGCTTTGGGCGCTTCCAGGGATCCAGGGGCAGCCACAGCTGCTCTGGGCACCCTGTGCCAGGGCCTGCCCACCCTCCCAGGGAACAATTCCTTCCCAATAACCCACACAACCCTGCCCTCTGGCAGTGGGAAGCCATTCCCCCTTGTTCTGCCACTCCATCCCTTGTGTAAAGAGTTTCTCTCCATCTTCCTTTTAGCTCCTTCAGGTTCTGGAAGGTCACAGTCAGGTTACCCCAAAACTGGTGCCAGTTCTCATCTCTGTCAATCCAGCCTCCAGTGGCGACTCCAGAGCTGCCATTTCCAACTCCCACACTTTCAGTGACCTTGGCTGCTCAACCAACCACAAATGTACCACACATGGATGTGTGCACACCAGGCTTTCCCCTCCCCTTGGAATGTTTCCCTGCATGACAAAAACCCTTAATGAGCTCTGTGAAAAGCTAGACGCCCTTTTTTTTTCCAACATACATCTCGTCCTGGCAGCCTTTCCTTCGGAAAGCTCTGTTTTCTGCAAGAGGGAACTTGAAATTTAGCGTGGGAATACGAATGAGACAAGTCCACACTCGGCCAAGTTTTGGCAGAGCTGTCAGAAATCATCCAGCTGAGAGCTGGAAGGGAGTTGTGAGAGCTTTGGTGATGCTGAGGGGAAACTGAAAGAGAAAAGGGATGAGCCAGGAGGAGGAGAAGTCAGGGATGGAGGAAAGGTCGTTTATTGACCCCTCGTGTAGGTGTGGATGGACAGCCCCAAGGTCACCTGCCACCACACCCCCCTCTAGTCATTTCCAACAGGTTTCTCAACTCCAGAGAGGCTCTTCCAGTATTTTCCACAGCAAAGTAATTTAAGGTACAGACATGTCAGGGATTGGCACATTAAAAAGTGAGGATGGATGCTCTTGGCCTCCTAAATTGGGACTGGGAAGCTCCTCACTCCACTCCTGCTCATGGCTTTTGTCCCTGTCCCAGTCCCGCTGGCCAGGTCCTTTGTCATCACCCAATTCCATTTGGGACTCTTTGAAAAATTAAACCCTTAAAAGCGTAATGAGGGAGACGAGCTCAAAATAGGCAGAAAGAGAGAGAGAAAAAGATATATTTGACATCTGCTTGAATTTTTAAAAGGCTTTAAGATGGCATAGAAATTGCATGGGAAGGGAGAGGATTGTGCAGAAAACTGACCAAGACTAAAATGCTATTTTTAAATTCACAGGTCAGTTTGAGCCTTCTCAGAAAACCCCACATTCAAGTTAGAAACACACCCACAACAAAACCAATCCCATCTGTTAATCTGGGTTTAAAGTCAGCATTAATGCTCAGAGCAGCTGTGGCTGCCCCTGGGTCCCTGGCAGTGTCCAAGGCCAGGTTGGACTTTGGGGCTTGGAGCAGCCTGGGACGGTGGAAGGTGTCCCTGCCCATGGCAGGGGTGGAGCTGGATGGGCTTTCAGGTCCCTTCCAATCCAAACCAGTCTGGGATTCTATGATTACAATATTGCAGGCCAGGCTGAGTCTATACCAAACCAAGACAAAAATCAGATTGTTCAATAAATAAATAGCAAGGACAATGCTTTATTTTCCAGTTCAAGGAAAAGCTGGAGAGCAGCTCTTAGAACCCCTGCATTTGAGATGACAAAGGTTCTGGTTGAACAGAAGATATTTCATCCCACACAGCCACCTTTGCACCAACCCCTGGGAAACAAAGCGCTCAGTTGAATAAAAACAGATCCAATAAGGAAATGAATTATAAGGAAGCTGAGAAAGAAAAGTGAAATCCATTAATTTTTTTTCTATATAAGTTGTTTCTTCAGGTACTGTACACAGCTAAAATGGGCTACTCAAGAGCTAGGAGATATCATGCACCATCTGCTGAAATGTTTAGGGATAGAATCACAAAATCATGGAATGGTTTGGGTTGGGAGGGACCTTAAAGCCCATTCTGTTCCACTCCCTGACATGGGCAGGGACATCTTCCACCATCCCAGGCTGCTCCAAGCCCTGTCGAGCCTGGCCTTGGACACTTCCAGGGATCCAGGGGCAGCCACAGCTGTGGGAATTCCATCCCAGCCCCTCCCCACCCTCACAGGGGATGACTTCTTCCCAATATCCAATCTAAATTTCCCCTCTGTCAGTCTGAACCCGTTCTCCCTTGTTCTGTCACTCCAGTTCCTGTTGTAGGGCCCTCCCAGCCCCTTCAAACCCTGGATGGGCCTGTGGTGTCTCCCCACAACTTTCTCTTCTCCAGGCTGAACAGCCCCTACTTTAATAATTTAAAAGCTGTTTTGAATTAATTTGGCTGATGTGCCCTGAAGCAAAACTCAAGGTATCTTGATATTGCTTTAATAATCCACAGACAATGCAGCATCTCTTTCATTCAAATTTAGAAATTAGAACTATGAAAACATAAAACAATGAAGCAGCCATTACCTTAATGAATGGGAAACAGCACGTTAATAAATTAATCAAAGCCCACATAGGAAGTTTAAGAAAGTGCGCATATGCTTTTAATCAGAAATAATTGTTTTAAAAATGAGGAGTCAAATTAGGACTCATCCATAGGCATCCACCATCCTTGCAAGAGACCTAAAAATCCCCTGCCAGGCTCCCTCTCAGGAGCTTCATGAGGAGATGGAAGCTCATTAAAAGGTAGGGAGAACAGATTAATGAAGGAGTGAAGTGTCTGAGGTGTCCATGGGTGCCAGCTGTAGGCAAAGCAAGAGCACTGCGGGGGTTTGGCAGGGAAAGGCTGGAAAAAGCGCCAGGAATGTCAGCAGGGAGCCACAGCGGGGCAGGGAGATCACTCGGAATAAACAGCCGGCCTTCAAATCCCAACCTCTGCCAAGGGGAACATGATGAAAGGCTACCCCAGCTCTGGCAGAGGAAGGTGATTAAAAAACAAACAAGATCTTGCCCATCTGAGGGTGGGATGTGCAGTCATTTATTTTCCTCGTTAGGGAAAAGCGCCCTCAGTTATTGGTGTGGTGATTAATTGACTTCCAGGTGTTCAATGTAGCAGAACTGGGAAGGCCAAAAAGCAGAACCCAAATCCCACCTTGAATCTCTTGGCACAAATATTAATAAATTAAAAACAAATCCTCCTTCAAACAGCTGTGATGGGGAGCCTGCCAGGGAGTCTGCAGGGCCATGAGATGATCAAGGCAGAAAAATAATTTAAAAAAGCTCAGAGAGAATAAGGTAGCAGCAAAACCCTCATTTTCCCCCCACCTTCTTTTGTGTTCACCATGGAAGCACAGCAACACCTTCTCCACGTGGGATGTTCTGCAAAAATCCATTGCTTCAGAGATGTTATGGATGGAACAAGGCAAATTAAGGGTCCCATTTGTGCCAGAAGGTTTTAGGTTCCTACTGAGGATTGTGAATAAAAGAAGCAGCTGACGTTTTTAATTAATGTATTTAAATGGTGCTTAATAATTCAGGAGCGCAGTTGCATTCAAAAATCCAAGCAGGATTTTTAGGCACCCGCCTATGTATTAATTTCACCATCCCATGATCCCATGGAATGATTATGAGGGGAGTTTACAACTGAGATGCAGAATATACATTTGGGGGTTTCAAGAACAAAACAAAAACCAAACAAAAAAATCCACCCCAAAATAAACATGACTTTTAAAATAAAATTCCTAGTATTTTAATATATTTAAATTATTTTAATATGTCCAGGAATGCCAGGCCTCCAATAGAAGGATGAGGACAGTGTGGAATTCTTTTTAAAGTCAGGGTACAACACTAATTGTTGCACAGCTGATAACAAGGATTTAAAAAATCAGATTTTCTACCTTTTCCATCTACCTGAGATGCAAAGCTGAACTCACCAACTGTAGATACTTAAGGAAAACTTCTTCCTTTGGGGAAGATGAGAAGGAAAAGAGAGGAAATGGCACATTTTGGGAATTGGAATAGCACAATTTTCTGCTCAGAGCTGCCTTTTTCATTTGTGAGGGGGTTTATGGTGTATTTTAGGGGTTTTTGTAGTGTATTATGGGGTTTTTTTGCTTGTTACCATGAAAATCATTGCGGTCTAGGAAACGGAAAGCCAGCATTCCTCAACTAGGAAGGTTCTTTTCTGAGCAGAGAATATATTCCTGAGAGGTGCCTGTTGTACAATTGAAGACACCAGACCATGAACCAGCTCCAGGTTTCGCTCTGGTGACGCTGCTGTGATGATTCACAACCACTTGAGCTCCCACCAGAGACCTCCCTAGGGCTCAGGGCCAGGGCCAGCACACAGGCACAAGTAAACACTGGAAAATACTGCAAAGGATAGAACTACTTGGAAAGCAAGAGTTCCCAAAGTTTTGCTTGGATTCACCAAGGTGAGCTCAAGAAATCCGCTGAGAGAAGGGACAAAAACCTACACTGTCAATTTGTTATTGAGTCAAACACAGCAAGACATTTCCTACCCACAAGTCCCACTGAAGACTGAGTTGTTAAGGCACTAAGGCAGCAAGAAAACTAAACCAGAGAGACCTGGAGTTCCTGAAGCGGGATTCTGTATTAGCACCATCAGTTCCCACTGCACATTCCATACCAATATTTGATACTCTTAAAATTATTATTTTTACAGGCAGCTGTAACTGTGTCCGGTGGACTTCAGATAAAGTCTCCGGACCTTCCACCTCCATCATTCTCACAGCTCAGCTGAGGAATTTGCTGCTGAACTCTCATCCCTCTGGAAAACAAGGCTGAGGAGCTTTTCTTCAGATGGAAAATATCACTAAAGCAACACGCTTTGCCCCTGGTGCCATCCAGAACCCCTTCCCAGGGAGCCCTGCCCTATTAAACCAACAAAGTTCCTGATGAATTGCTGAATCATTATGGTCACACTGGTTCTCCTTGTGCTTTCCTGAGGTTGGAATATGAGCTGTAAGTGGGAAATGAGCTGAGTTCTCCCCATGCTGTGCAGAACTGCCTGCGACTTTGCCAACACTCGGCACTAAAACAGCAGGGAGAGCTGCAGAACCATTCCAACATCATTCCTTGCTGCTGTCTCAGCTGCTCTGCCAGCACAACAAGGGCTGTGACAAAACACTAATGAGCAGAAATCCATCACAGAGCACTTGTATGTCAGCAAAATGTGGCGAATGTTTCAGTGGAGTTATCCAACCACAAAGGAAGTCAATCCAAAAAGCAGGAATCACGCTACAAATGCAGGAGATACCACCAAAATCTCGTCATTAGTCAAACCATGTCACATCAAACTTCCCATTTGTAGGATCTCGCCGTTCTCCCTCTTTTCTTGCCTTCCCACTGGCAGCTACACATGCCTGCCTTTGATCAGACCCCAGGGAGGCAGAGCCTCCTCACAGGAGCCTGCAGGAATCCCTGGGCTGCTCTTTGAAGGCTGCTGTGACACAGAGATGTACAGGAATCCGGGGGGAATGGGATCTTCTGACCCTTCGCATTGCCACAATACAGGAACTCAAACTGGGCCAAGCCCTCAGCTGAACGCTTTGGAGACTTTGGAAGCAAACCCCAAGCACGGATTTAAAACACACTCTGAAGCTGAAAGAGAATAAATTCTCTGCAGAAAATTATTAGATCAAGTTGTCATGGGAGCAAAAAAGAGGTTTTTACAGCAAAAATTCTGGGCCTGGAAACGCTTCCCAAAAAAGGGCACAACAACTTGAGGAAACCAAATCTACATTGCTAAACCCCAGAGATTTACAGATAATTCACCCAATTTATACTTCTTAGAATTACAGAATCAGTAAGGTTGAAAAAGAGCTCTTGATCATCCAGTCCAACCATCAATTCATCACCACTAATCCACGTCCTCAAGTGCCACATCCACACCTTTTTTTAACCCCTCCAGGGAAATGACGGGCCAGCCACAGCTCCTCTGGGCAAAGCTGTGCCAGGGCCTCCCCACCCTCACAGGTGGATGTTCTCCTAACATCCAATCTAAACCTGCCCTCTGGCACTGGGAACCCATTCCCTCTTGTCACTCCATCCCTTGGAAAGAATCTCCCTCCATCTTTCTTGTAGCTCCTTCAAGTACTGGAAGGTCACAACCAGGTCACCCCAAAGCTTCTCCTCTCCAGGCTGAACAATCCCAGCTCTCCCAGCCTTTGCTCCCAGCAGAGCTGCTCCATCCCTCTGCTCATCCTGGTGCCTCCTCTGGACTCTGTCCAGCAGCTCCAGGTTCCTCCTGTGCTGGGACCCCAGAATTGATTTGCAAATATAAAACTAAACTAACTTTTCTCTTTATTTATTTTTCAAGAGTTCCCCTTCATTTCCAGAAGCCACAGCGGGTAATTTATGCTGTTGGTACCTGTAACCTGACCTCTCCTGTCTTCTCTGGGGATAAAACAGTGTTTTACTGACCAACAGGAAAAATTAAAACATAGGATTAATTTTTCAGTTCACCTTCATTCTAAACTCGGCACTAAATTATCAAACAGCTTTTAGCACCTGATTTAGCTGCTCAATACAACCCATGGCTGCTGCATTCCTGGGTTTCTGTCATGCCCCATGTTTATGCAATTTCTTGAAATGAAAACTGTAAAATTCAAATATCCTGGCAGCTGGGGTTGTTAACAGAGTAAGCTGTCAGAGAATACAATTCCTTCCATTCATTTGTAAAAACAAGCCACTTTTGAGGGGAAAAAAAAACCCATAACATTTTGAAAGAGCAGCAAGAGAGCATAATGAACCCGAGCACGGAGGAAAACAGAGACTATTTTTATCAATGATGTCTCCCAGGAACAGCAGGGCCAAAAAAGAATTGAATTTCATCAGGATCTGATCACAGTGCTTACTAAATTGCTTTTTCTGTATCTGACATGCTTGATAAGAAGTCTCCCCAGCAGTGTCTGTGCAGGGGACTAAATGAAATGTATTATGCAGTGGGCCTCCTGTCTCAGCACAGCCAGAATTCAGGCCACAGCTTCTCCTCCTTCCAAGGTGATGACTTGCATTAAAGAACAATAAACATTTCTTTTTTGACATTTGGCTTTTTTCCCCATCGAACTATGAAGTCTATTTCCTTGATTATCCCTCAAATTCTTGATGGTGGCTTTCTTATTATCCCGATTTCTGTGCAGAGGAGCAAACTGTGAAGCCTAAGACAAGCATCTACATCTCCTCAAAAATCAGAAAGTATTGAACAACCACGTAGCACCACCATAATGACTTCCAGATTATTTTTATTTTCATTTCTAAGAGTAATCTCCTTGCAATTAAAGAAATCCTTGTAATATTAACCCCATTTTCTTTCCTTAAAAATGTTATTTCTCATAGAGGGATAATTCCATCATATATCCATATATATATTTTATATCTATCTATCTATCTTTCTCTTGCTAAGGACAGCAGACTGATGGCCTCTCTATGCCTTTAGAAAAAATAGCCACACAATAATACACCACGAAAGGTACAAGAAGTTACAATCAAATGATAAAAGAGAAGAGAAGAATGATTTGGTGGGAAAATATAACCAGTACCGATGGTGGAATCTTTCCTAATTTCAGCTGTGTGGAACCAGACAAAAAACCCCCAAAAACCCAGAGAATAATTCATTTGAAATCCCCCCAAAAAAAGAGAAATATCAAGATGAACAGGTCAGTATTTCACCCAGACCCTTTATCTCTTGGCTGACTCTCTTTACACTGAGATTTTATTACGATAATGGTGGTGGTCCTTTCTCTTATTCCCACATTTCATCTTCCTGCAGAGAATTTGGCATTTCCTTACCTGCAGGAACAAGCCAGGTCCAGAGTCTCACAGCAGTGGGAATTGCAGAAGGCTGAAACAGGAGGGGGATGTTTGGGGTCAGCAAAACCCCACTGCAGTTCCCACTCTCAGCTTGAAGAACATTTTCATTTTCTGTACTGATTTTCTTCTCTTTTGGGCACTTAATGAGCACTTCTCCAGTTTAGGAGTGGGAATGTCATCTGGAACTACCTCACTACTTAATTCCAGCTGTAACCACTACTGTCCTCTCCTCATTAAAGTTTGCTATCCTATCAGAGAAAGAATTTTAGGGAGAGATTTTGTGGCCAGAGCCAGCTACAAATTCTACCTCACCATTATTAAATCCATTTTATGACATTGATTTAATGGTAATGTTAGAAGTGGCACTTTTAGATTGAAGGTTATAGGAAAAAAATGGGTTTCCCCAGCCAAATTTTGGATAAACTTGTGCAGATGTAATGTGTGTGTACGCACCTCACCTGCAACTCACATCCTTCATCCTTAAGCTCATCCTCACATCTTTTTCGGGTGAAATAGGGAAATTCTGTGTTTTATTAAATGCTTTTATTTTCCAGTACAAGGACAAAAAGCAGGAATTATTTACCAAGCACACCCTGCCTCCCCAGTACTGCTGTGCTGCCGAGGGTATTGACCCAGAGCCAAATAGAGATCAATCCCATTTTCTCCTCTCAGGAGAGGAAGTTCCACTCACCAGGAATTTCCTTGTTCTCCACAGGAAAGACCTCTAGGATTCAAGGGATGTTTTCCACAGAACCATTATCAATAGCATGGAGCAGAGGCAAACATCACTGTCCTGGGAATGGGGATTTTCCTTTCATTTCATTTCCAAGGGTGATTTCATTTTAACGTGTACTTGCACATATTCATCAATTAAGGTTTTGCAGATCACATTTGATTAACTGAGGAATTAATCTGCACCCTCTGCATTGTGACAACAATCTGGAAAGAGGAATAATTCCTCCTGACCCCTAATGATCAGCTACAGTTTCATGGGACAACCCAGGCACTGCAATAATTCTCTCTGCAAGGCCCGGGGATGTGACAGAGATGAGACTGTTTCTGGAGTGAAGTTGGCTAATAAAGCATCACTGCAAGAATATTTTGTTTAAATGTCAGCATTTAAAGCCTTCAAATGCTTCGAAATGACATTTAAGAATCAAATAAATTGCTACATATGTTTCCTTTGTGACAACAACTCCACTTGGTGCTGTAACAAACAGGGATCTGTGGAACAGAAAACAGAATTGAATCTTACAGGAGGAGCTCCTCAATCAACACTTGGGTGTTTTGGCACTTCATTAATTGGTTAATTGGATTTTTAGCCTCAGTTTTGCTGCACAAAAAGAGTGGTTTGTGCTCCTGAACCTGCCCTGCTGCCCACACCAAACCCCTGGAGATCCCTAGCCTTGGATGGATTGGACTGCTGTGGCTGTAACCAAAGTTTGAACCAAAGCAGCTCCTCTTCCTTCCTGAAAGGAAATTCCTTCCAATTTCAGAACCACTGTTACTTTTTCCAAGCAAACTCAGGACCCTTTTCCTTCCCAGCTCCTGGCAAAGCCAGAAGAACTGAGCATTGTCTCACCTGTAAGCTCCTAACCATGATGAGAAATAATAGGCAATTGATGAAACATTTGCAGATTTGAAAACAAAACAAAAAATTACGAAATCAGTCATTTTTAACCAGGTTATTCCTGCCTTGATAATGAATCAGATTTGAGATTTAATTTAGCAGCTTGATAAGTGGCTAGAAAATGCCCCTGTTTTCAGCAGCAGCCAAATTTCCAGCCCAGCCTGAGTCTCTGGAGAGCTCCCAGCGCTGCTGCTCCTCCTGTGCCACCCAGGGAGTCCCATGGCTGCCATGTCCCACAGGACACCCCATGATCCAGCCAAATATGCTTCTCTCAACCCCAAAACGACTTCAAAGATGACCTGCATGGACATTTTTCTTTTCTTGTTTTATTTTTTTTGACCAAAATCTTCTCACTTTTCAGGCAAGCTTGATCCTTTTGCCCGTAAAACCTCCACTTTTAAGGATTAGAACTACTATATATAAAAATATATATATTTAATTTTTTTTTTTTTTAACACACAGACAGTAACTCGACTTCTGAACCACAACTGGGTTAAAATCCCCTGAAGGAAAGTGCCTTTCAGACTTTATTCCCTTACTCCGCAGCCTTGCTATAATTCTCTCAAGCACGGTGTTGTTTGAAACACCTGGTTCCTTAGACAATCATTACATTTTGGAAGCTAAAACCATGGTTTTGCTCGGTTTTGAAGGGCAAACCAGGCAAGTGAACCCCTCCTCTATCTGAAAAACATCTATATTTAAAGTCACAGGTTAATCTTAGATTAACTTAGGGACTGTCCTGCCTGATCAATACATCAGCCAAGGGAAGAACTTGCCTGGCTGCGAAGGAAGATTATTCTCAGGTTTATGTATTCACATCCTAAAGTTCCTGACAATTTTACTGACAGTTCTTTTTAATTAGCCATCCTGGTATCCTCCCAAATACATAAAATTTAATTATCTGTAACATCACATCTTTGTGATTTTAACCTTTTCATGCTTCGCTACTTTTCAGTGACATTTTCCTTAAAAAAAAGACTCCACTTATCAAGGGGTGGCATATGGGAGACAGACAATCCTGAAAAGGGGAAGGATAGGGAAAATCACATCAGCAGATTTAAACCCCCTTTTATAGCTCCTTATCAAGTACTAGCAGATAATCAATAGCTTATCAAAGCTGTCCATTTTGACTTTGCTGAGTTATTCATTCAAAATCACTAAATCAGGTTAAAAACCAGCCCAGTATTGTGAACTTTATGCATTACCTTGAACTTCACATCAATCTGGTGACCTCTGTAGGGCTGCAATTAGAGTGAAAAGAGGCGGGAAATGCAGATGAAAAGTTTGCCTGAAACAAACAGGGTGGCTGCAGCCACGAGAGGATTTTATCATTGTTTTTGCCTTGCTTTCCCTCTTCCAAAGCACTTCATGATTGCCTATCTGTTCATCTTGCATCTCTGCTGAAATTTAATTAGAAAAATTGCTATCTGCCTCCAACGGCAAATAACTTGGCCACAACCCTGCCTTCTTCCATAAAAAGCACCCTGACAATTGCAGAGGTGTCAGGGTCAATCTGCATTTCCCCTCCACTCATCTGAGCCACAGTGTTTACCTCAATTGCTACTGAAAAGCTAATCCCTGGAAAAATGGGACAATTTGCTCATCTTTCAGTGCTAGAGGGACTGTTCAAAGACTCAGTCATGAAGCTCTTTTCTAATTTACTTAAGAACAAGAATATAGAGACACAGCTAGTTTTTAAAACATTTCTCTGGTTATTTCCTGAAGTGACACCAATGTCCTGTCCACCAAATAATTTTTGGAATTAAAGTACCCAGGAACTCCCATTCATCTCAGCCCAGCACTAATTATCTTGCACAAAGATTTTAGTCTAATCAACAGCAGGGCTGGATGCTGCCTATTCAAAATACAAAAACACTTTTTTCTTGCCCAAAATGACTTGTAGAAAGAGAAACAATTCTCCTAATGATGAAAACTGTTTTCTCTGGAAGGCAGACTTTGAACATTTAGTTTTGCCAGCAGACACAACTGTAGTCAATCATGGGCTAATTCCAGCAGGAAGTGTAAACACCATCCCCTACAAGAGCATTTAGCAGCAGTCCCAAAAACTGGACAGAGCCTGTTCAGCTGGGAAAGGAATAATTAGAAACAAATTAAATCCCAAATAATTTCCTGAGGCTCGATGCCACTGAATCGCAAATGCAGCTCCTAAGTCTTGACAGGCCAAAGGCTGGCAAAGCTCTTTCATCATGTTTGAATTAAAAAAGCCAAATCTTAGTACAAATAAGGCAAAGAAAATAAAAGCAGATTGAGATTGAACTTCTTCAGAGACCAACAACTCCCTAAATCAACTGCGAACATTTGCAGTTTAAAATGTCTCGTATCTAATAAACACAAAAAAAAAAANTGTTAAAATTGTCCTTTACAAAAAAAAAAAAAAAAAAAAAAAAAAAAAAAACCAACAAAAAACAAACCAAGAAAAAGTGGTAACTGAAGATGATTTTTTTTAGTTTTATGCAGTTTGATTGTTATTAGGGGTGATTCCCTCCCTGTGAATTGTCTTTAAGCAGTTAGATTTAAAAGTTGGCAAGAAAAAAATCCAATTAGTCTGTGGGATTTTACCACCCACACAGGTAAAAGAGGCATTCCTCATCTGCTGAAAGCTTCTATTAAAGTGGATTTAACCACTCATACCCACTTCAACTCAGCCTAACCGGCCAAAATCTGAAGGCTGTGTCTATCAGTGCCCCAAAAATCTTCCTTGGCAGCTGTGTGGGAGCTCCACGTGAACCAGCAAATCTCTCCCACTTGAGGGGTAGTTCCTTGGTGTTCATTCCACGGTAGATCCCTGGATCAAATGTCTTTTGTACTGGTACTTCCCACAGCAAAATAAGGTAATTAATTAATTAATTTAAAGACCACCGGAGGAAATCCAGAACATTTTGATGAACTTTTCTCTTTGATTAGTATAACCAAGATGGGGAGACGCTGTTTCCAGAATTTTCACTTGTGTTGCTGCTGCTGCTGCAAGTTTTATATTGATGTGTCTCTGGGAGAGAATTCCAGGAGGTTTTGTGTTTGGGAGGAGTTGGGATTTGCAGGACCAAGAGAAGGAACTGCAAGGGAATTCAGCTGGAAGAAACTGTCAGGTACTTGTCATCCTCAAGCCCAGAGGTACCCAAAACCAGAATTAATCACAGAATTAACTAGATTGGAGAAGACCTTTGAGATCATCAAGTCCAAAACCAGCACATCCTCTGCAGTGCTAATTAATTACCAATAATCAGCATAAAATTGATTTGTCCAGAGCTGATTAACCCTTGATACTCTGGAAGTGTCTTGTGCTCCCAACCCCAGCTCACTCAGCTGGATTACAACACCTCTTCAGAAAAAAAGCAGATTTCTCCCCCTGACTCCAAATTGATGGAACTGAAGAGGCCCTACTCACTAATAGAGACTTGAAGGCCTTCCAGGGGCACCTTCAGTGTCTTTTTTCATCCCTCTCAACTTCACTGTTGTTTGAGAATGTTTTATTTATTATTTTTTAGCTTTTCATCTCTCTGCGCTCTGCTCAGGCCCAGCTCCATGATGGCATCTGTGCCCACGGACCCTGTGAGGTCCCTGCTGATACAATTCCTGAGGATTCTGGGGATTATCAGAACAAACCTGAACCCTTTCCATGCAGTGGGATCCATCAGAGGTGCAAGAACAAGGAACATGTAGAAGAGTGAGGACAAATCTGGATTTAGTACAAAATCCTCGGTGTCATGGAGTGTCTCAGTGCCCAGGTGGGCTCATGGAACCCCATAATAAATCCTACAGTTGCAAATCTAGTTCAGCAATTAATTAAATAAATCTGATCTCTATGCTGCTGCTTAACAGACTTTTCTTCTTTGCATAATGATGGAAAATACCAAGTATAGAAGGGGAGGAAACCTTCAGAACGTGAGTGTGTCAGGAATGGACTGAAGGGGTAAAAAAGGAGGAGAAATTATCTTGCCCATGTTATGAGATATTCATGAGGTTGTACTTTTTAACTCCACGTGATGACTTGCACATCCTGATAATAAATGCTAATTTATTCAAGTCTTCCTGATACAAGAAGGGAAAAAAAATTAATTACCAGAGCTGATCGGACACAGAAACACTAAAATATAATATAGATACAAAGCAATGGAACAACAACAACAAAAATCCCCAAATCTAATCAACAATCATCACAGGTTTTCTTGGAAATTGAAATTCAGCTAATAGCAAGTAATTAATTCCCAGCTTTTTACCTCAGTAAATTCATGGATATATTCCAACTATAATGGACAAAAATATTACTCTTACCAGTGACATTAAATGCTTTATTTCAGGGGTCAGCTGAGCGGACATCTTGCCCAGTAAAGTAGGACTTCTCTTTCCAGCTACTGCCTCTGAATAATTCATACTTCAACTTTGTTCCTCATTCATTAATATTCCATCTCATCCTCATTGAAAAATTAAAAAGCAAATTAAAAATAATTTAAAAAATGGTGTTAAATTAAAAATAGTCCTTTAGCCTAGGGAGTAGGGTAATGGTAGCTATGAAGTAGCTTAGTCAAGAATAAATATAATATATAAAAATGTAAAGGATAAATGTAATATGAATGTTTCCTGGATGAATCCAGGTATTATCTATATCTTCTAAAGGAATTATCACTTAAAAGCCAAGTAAATATTTGAGGTTCAAGGTATAACTTCTTTCACTTAGGTTTATCAAAAGTGCTCCAAAGAGATAAACTGCAAAGAGTTTGTGGTTCATGAACAGAACCCAGGTCTCATTTCACAGATCAGGGGCAGTGTGACACAAGAAAAGCTAAAAAACAAACAAAAACATCTGCTCCTGAGCTCGCTGCAGCTCAGGAAGTTTAAATAAATAGGTTTTGCAGCTCAGTACCTAAATCCCAGGTCAGATTTTTCCTGGCCCAGCCCCTCTCCTGGCAGACACTGCTTTGGCTTCCAGTGGGGAACGTGCCGGGCCATGGGAAGGAGCAGATCCAGAGCTGGGACCCTCTGAGAGGCAGCACCACAAAAGTCGTATGGTTTGTGTTACACCTTCAGATAACCAGATTAAAACCACATAAAAACACCAGTTATTTATAATTACTGCCTCATCTGCTCCCACACTGGGAATTGTAACAGATCTATGCAGGTGAAATGGGGTCACAGTCTCTCATCCTGCATAGTCTGGGTACTCACCCTGAGGAGGCCCCACACTCAGCTGGACATGGAGCTGCCCCTTTCCTTCAAATGCCACCAAGCCCAAAGCAAATTCAAGTAGAATTTAAAGTCAAAGCAGTGCTTTGCTGGGGAGCTGGGGTTGTTTAGCCTGGAGAAAAGGAGACTCAGAGATGACCTTATCACTCTCTACAACTTCCTCAAAGGTGGTGGTATCAGGTGGGGGTTGGTCTCTTTCTCCAGAGAGCAGCTGACAGAACAATGGGACAAGGTCTTAAGCTGGACCAGGGGAAACATAGGTTGGATATTAGGACAAAGGTTTTTACAGAAAGGGTGATAAAGGCCAAAAAAGGACTGGAATGGTCTGCCTGAGGAGGTGGTGGAGTCACCATCTCTGGATGTGCTTAAAAAAAAGACTCAGTGCCATGGTTTAGTTGAGGGGTTAGGGGTGAGTTGGACTCGATGATCTTGGAGGTCTCTTTCAACCTTGTGATTCTGTGATTTACCAAGTCCCAAACACAACAGAGCTACAAAGGGTTTTTAAGTATACCAAGGGGTAGAATTGTGTTTGGGGAAGATGTGGAAATCAATACTCCAAGGTTAATTATGGATCATCTCTCTCTTCCCTTGACCCATCCCAAGGATAATTGCAGCAGGAGTCCTGAGGTCACACCAAGCAAGACACCAAAAAGTGTGGGATGGGAAAAGAGCACGAGGCACAGAACACGAAGGGAGATAAGGCAGGGAAGAGCAGGAATCTCCACACTTCCAACCTCAACCTGCCCTTGGCTGGAGGCAGCAGGACACAGGGTGTGTGCTGTGACAAGCAACCGAAGTTAAAAACCTTAATGTCAAAGCTTAACATTATTTTAATGTCACCTTAATGTCAGAGTTAATCAGGTGGGACAATACCTGGTGATTCAACTGGTTCTACCTTTTTATATTTTTAAATATATGAATCAAAGGTCACATATCGATATTAATTCAGCAATCCCTGTTTCTTTCCACCCATCAATATCGCAGCAGCCCTCTTGTTAGAAGGCAGAAATGAGCTGAGACACAGACTTCTTGCTTATCACAGCATGAAAAGAGTCCTGGTGTATTCCTCTTTACAGCTCAGCCATCCTGACTCCAACCATGCACTGACTCTGGCTGCAGCAAGCTCCTACTGCAGGTTTCCCTTGCAGCCTCTGACTGCTGGTTATTTCCTGCTGAACTCTGCAGGGATTGGTTTGCAGACTCTGACTGCAGGCTTTTACCCAGCTAGACTGTGACTGCAGGTTCCAACAACAGGCTCTGACTGCACACCCAGACTGACCTCACTGCAGTGAGTCCTCAGGATCTTCTTCATGATCCTCTCAATTCCTCTTCCTCAAGGTTCCTCCTCCGTCATAATTCTCCCTCACCAGCTCACCCACTCCCTTTTATCACACTTACCTTTATTGGATACAGCTGTGACTCATCAGGGGCCAGGCTGTACTGGGTAATTAACACAGCTGTTACTTATCAGGGACGAGGTCACCTGTATTCCCTTCTCCTACACACCAGAGGCGCAGGTCTCCAAGCAGCAGCTCTGCTGTAAGGAATGGCAACTGGCAACTGGCCAAGTTGCAACAAGAAATGATGAAGATCTCACTTCATTTTTTGAATTCATGTGTGCATTGAGTGTGAAATGAGCCTTACACTCACCTTTATCCTAACCCCATGGATGTATTAACTGACAGACTTAGCACAAAGACCTACATGGGATAAACCCCCATCGCTCTTCAGTGTCTCTTGTTAAAAACTTGGTAGTATCAGGGGTCAGTGACTAACGCTTCCTCTTCCCAAAAATCTTTCTCCTTTAGTTTATAACAGCCCTCAGTGGAACAACATCAAGTCCTCTCCCAAACGTGCTTCTTTGGGATATTTTGAGAGCAAAACATGGATCAACCAGGAGAAGCAATTCCAAAATTTACCAAATTTCTGCAAGACTCAGCCCTTGCAGCCAATGGGCAGTTTGGCACTGGATCCAAGCTGGAATTTCACCATCATTCCCACATGCATCTTACCTTGGTTTCCTCTTGTTTGGCACACAAAACATGACATTAAGCACAGGTAACCTTTTAGCAACAGCTCTCAGCTGTGCCCACAGGAAAAGGTGATGGGCAAACAGATGAAGCCTGGAAAAATCCCAGAGGACTTACAGGGTCTGTCAGCTCTGGTAGGCTGGCTTGGTAGGTGAGAGGTCTGCAGTCCCGGGTGTTGTTCACCAGCACACAGGGAAGGAACATTGGTCCCAAATCATCCCCATCGAGCACGTCCACGGTCAGGGTGGTCGTACTTGTCCTCCGCTCGTTCAGGTTTTGGGCTCGATCCTGTGGGGCAAACCAGGTCCAATCTGGTGAGACTTCCTGAATTCAGAATCTCCTGAAAAAGATCTCCAAAACATCTCCTAAAAAGAACCACCCAAAAGGTTTTAGGCAGAGCTAAGGATAAAAAATATAAGCATCAGAATTACCCATGTTCTAGGAGTAATTACAGGAACTTTAGCCTCAGAGCTGCAGCCTGAAAGGCTCACAAGTAAAATGAAGAGAAGAAGTGAAGAAATATTGCAAGACATCTATCGCTCAGAAATAATACATCCTGGGAAAACTATAGGACTAAAACTATGATAATGCAGCACGTTTGTAGAAGAGAAAAAGGCCCTGTGCCTTATTTATAATCAGAAATTGTTGTGGTTATACCCAAAGTACACATTAGCAATAGTTCAAGTCTTCATTCTTCATTTAGTGAAGAAATATCATGACTAGCTAATATTTTGTTTAAAATACTCAAAAATATTCCCATTTTCACAGAGGAACTGCAGCATGAGCTTTCCTTTGCAGAGCAAAAATCATCGGGAGGGATAAGTGCCAGGACTTACACCTTGCCCTCCTATCCTAATGTAACACTAAAAGAAAAAAAAAAGCAATTTTAAAATTTATTTTTTAATTTATGCTGTTTAATAATATCATCTATGTAAGATGAAGAGGCCATTGCTCTAAATAGGATTGGATAAATTTTTTTTTCTTATTTTGCTGTCCACTCAGTTCTTGCACCAGCATCACATTTAGAGTAAATATGGGAATTTCTGCATTCAGCTTTCTTCATGGTCAATGATGAAAAACAATTCCAGCTACAAGGAGCAGCTTTCATCATCAACTAAACCATTTTTCCATTCTTCCAGTAAGTGCCTCTGAGTAATTCTGGATCAAAGCAGATAGAGAGTAATTAATTTCCAGCAGTATCTTCAGGATGCAAGGACAACAAAGCACTGATAGCGTAATCAGAGGAGTGTGATTGCATACTACACACCAGAGAGAATTCAGTGCAGCCTGTGGGGTTGTAGAATCCCAGAATGGTTTGGATTGGGAGGGACCTTAAAGCCCATCCAGTGCCACCCCTGCCATGGGCAGGGAAACCTTCCACTACCCCAGGCTACTCCAAGCCCCGAAGTCCAACCTGGCTTTGGGCACTTCCAGGGATGGGCTGTGCTTGATGGCTTTTCCCAGCAATAGGAGCTGGATGGGCAGCAGGAAGAGCATTGGCAGCAGGGCAGGGAGGGATGGTGGCCCTGTGGGCAGCCCCGGAGGCACCTCTGGAGCTCTGTGTCCAGCTCGGGCTCCTCGGCACGGCAGGGCCAGGGAGCTCCTGGAGCGGGGCCGGCGGAGGCCGCGCAGCTGAGGAAGGGCCCGGAGCATCCGGGTGCCCGGGAAAGGCTGAGGGAGCCGGGGCTGCCGAGGCCGGAGAGGAGCCCCGGCTGAGAGGGGCCCTCAGCCCTGTCCCTTGGACACTTCCAGGGATCCAGGGGCAGTCACAGCTGCTCTGGGCACCCTGTACCAGGGCCTGCCCACCCTCCCAGGGAACAATTCCTTCCCAATATCCCATCCAGCCCTGCTTTCTGTCAGTTTGAAGCTATTAACCCTTGTCCTGGCACTCCATTCCTCTCTCTCCATCCTTCTTGTCAGCTCCCTCAGGCACTGGAAGGTCACAGTGAGGTCACCCCAGAGCTTCTCCTCTCCAGGCTGACCAATCCCAGCTCTCCCAGCCTTTCCTCCCAGCAGAGCTGCTCTATCCCTCTGCTCATCCTGGCGTCTCCTCCGGACTCTGTCCAGCAGCTCCAGGTCCCTCCTGTGCTGGCCCCAGGGCTGGGGCAGCCCTGCAGGTGGGGTCTCACCTGAGCACAGGGGCAGAGGTGCAAGGAGCATTGAGACACCCCTGCAGCCTGGCTTCTGCTGACAGAATGCTGAACATTCCATAAAATATGTAAGAAAAGAGATTGCAAAATGTTTCTGCACTTCTGTATCAGAGAGATGACAGGAATGCAAAGGTGTGGATTCAGGATCTCCTGTTGCTTCAGAGCAAATATCATTTCCCATGAACGAAGATGTATCACAACAGCCGTGAACAACAGAGGAGAAGTTTTCATTTCAGTTGTTATCAGAAGGACAAAAAGGGAAAAAAGCTTTCATAGCCCTCAAGGGCACTAAAACCGCACTCTGATGACAGATATCTGAGATACAGTTTACATCACTTTTCTTCTCAGTGTGAGTTATCCACTGCCAGCCACTCTGGAAAAAACTCTCTGTATACTTGTGGCATGACTTGAAGGAAAAATCACCTCCTTATAAGAAAATGTGTTTCCAGCCTGAAGAATACAATGAAATTCTGTCGATTAAACTGATCTGAATGAAAATTAACCTCGCTGGATTTGTTGGAAAATGGACATTAAGTGCCATGAGGCTGCACTTTTCTGCATGGGCTGCACTGCACATTTGCAAGTTGCTCCTTGTGCCAAAAAGGTTGGGTTGTCACACACTGAGCAAGCTTTTTTAAGCAGTAATAATACGCCTGAGCTTTCAACAGCCTGGATAAATCTTAAATTAGATCTTCAGCAGAAGAGGATTTATCAGAGCTGGTGTTTCAGCAAGGCTCTGCCTTTCCTTGGGAGGAAACTAAACCCACACCTAAATCAGAGGCATAAATGGCCTTCAAGAGATTTATACTCACATTTGCTTGAACAATGACAAAATAACGAGTCTTTTCTTCATAATTTAGTCTTTCCCTCAGGACTACTGCTCCGGACAAAGTGAGAGGAATATCAAAGGTCCTGTTGGAAGTCTGCAAACGAGAAAACAACACAATAAAATTGAACGTGCTTCTAAGTTAAAATGTGTTGTAGCTGGGCCACAGTGGGATGATGCCTTGGCTGGTATTCCAAGGCTGCATCTGCTCTTAGGATCAGAGATTATAAAGCTTTCTATGTTTTCTCTCCACCCAGTTTCCTCCTGAAGAACCCCACAATAATGAATCTGTACAGAACAGACTTCTCCTGTATTCTTTACCTATCTGTTGCTACTTCCAACCATGAAAGTTGNAAACGAGAAAACAACACAATAAAATTGAACGTGCTTCTAAGTTAAAATGTGTTGTAGCTGGGCCACAGTGGGATGATGCCTTGGCTGGTATTCCAAGGCTGCATCTGCTCTTAGGATCAGAGATTATAAAGCTTTCTATGTTTTCTCTCCACCCAGTTTCCTCCTGAAGAACCCCACAATAATGAATCTGTACAGAACAGACTTCTCCTGTATTCTTTACCTATCTGTTGCTACTTCCAACCATGAAAGTTGGACTAGTCTGCTTCTTTCCCTTTTGCCATCCTGAATTTGCAGTGGTGCGTTCAAAACAAATGCTCAAGTGGTAGAGATAAGAAATCCACATCATTGTACTTATTTGCTCCTTATTCTGCCTTTCATGAGGGCAATGAAGTGCTAAATAAGCTGAGAACATCAACATTTAGGTGCCTATTCATGCATATGTTCCTATCCCAGGAAATTCACATCTCAGGGTAAATGCAGATGTTAAATCGGGTGAAATTCCATTTGTTCCATGTATTTGCTTCCACAGACTCAGGTGACAAAGCTGGGGCAACAACTGGCAGGAAGGCACAAATTTTTGACCTGAGATCCAATTGCAATTTCATTATCAAATTAATCTAATTAAAAAAAACCCCACATCTTTCCATGCTTCAATCTCCCAGTGTCAAAGATAGTTAATATTTAAGTATTTTGAACAGGCAACAGCAAAACAAGATTCCAAACACAG
>VYZR01056252.1:0-10432 GCA_013400675.1 Oxylabes madagascariensis | reverse complement strand
TTTTTTTTTTCTCTTTTTTTTTTAGGTAGGTATATGTCATATTAAAAATTGTGAAACTTTTTGTTATGGAATCAGCCATGTTGGATGAGTCTGTTTGCAGGGCCCAAAGTTGGTGGCAGAGCATGAGATGAATTTCAGGTTATGCCACGGACAGATTTTACACTGGACACAGGGTGGGAAATGGAGCTAATGAAGCTGGAAGTGCTCACTGCAGGAACTGGGTACATATGGAGAGCCTTGGTAAGGGAGAGGCTGATGAGCTCCAGGATTATTACTGAGAGCAAAACTCGGTGTCTTTGTTCTGCACTGATCTGCAGGGAAAGCAGAGTGGGAGCTGTCCCCTCTGCCTCTGGTGAGCATAATCCATTTTTATACCCAGGAATGGCAAGGCCAGGTCTGGCAAATGCCAATGGTCTGCCTCTGCAACAGCGTAATGTTCAAAATTCTAATTTAAAGTATGAGACATATAAGAATTATAAGCAGTAGTAAATGTGCTCTGACCAGGCAGGAGACAATTACTCCTGATCAGCTGGCAGAGCTGGATGTAGAGCAGGACCCTGGATTTCGGTGTAGTTTGAATTAAGCTGGATTTCTGTATTATATTATTTTTATAGTCTCTTCCCATCTGACAGAGATCTCTGTTTTCTTTGCTGTTTCNCCAAATTCAAGCCATACATTCCCAGTCATTATCACCCCATTATCCTTTCTCCTTTTCGCTATTTTTCTCACCAAGCAGTGGTAAACCCCAGGCCCTTTCTCAAACATGTGGTTGATATAAGAGGAGAGGAAAGTTCTTTTCAAATATTAGAATGTTTTTAAATACTGTTTTATAGCAATCACGGTCATCTGCAAGAAATCAGTTTTCAAAGAAGCGTTTGATGGACTGACAATCATTTGAGCCCAGGATGAGATGAAATGGTCCAATTCAAGCTGGATTGGGACTCACTTTTCTGGAGAGCACATGAGTTTAGAGGAGATTGATGAAGCTGAATTTTGAAACTATCAATTTTGTCTTTGAAGCGTGTTGGGATGCAGGCTGGCTGTGAGGATCAGAGAGCTGGGAGCTTGAGAGGATGGAAGGAGGTGGCCTCCTTTGGAGAGTGGGCAGCAGTGAGGAGGAATGATAAAATGGTATCAGAGAAGTCATCCCTCTTTCACTGGAGTTTTACTACTTCCACCCTATTTCTGGGACAAGATGTCCTGTGAAGGGCCAGGAGTTGGACTCCATGACCCTTGTGGATCCCTTCCAACTCCACATATTCTGCAATTCTATGATTTTGGTGCATTTGTTATGCAGCATTTATTGCTCTCTAATGCATGCGGGATGTTTGCTTCCTACGTGCTTCAATTTACACTTTTTGCTATGAACTGCATTTTGTTGTGTTCATATATGTAAGGAACTTTCGATATTAAGTTTCAATGTGTTAATATGGAAGAATATCAAGAAAACTATTTTTTGGGTGGAATTCATCAGGTCCCTAGCTGGATGCTTGTGTTTTAGGTTGCTGCGGCTGCTCATGGCTGGGGTGCCCACAGTGGAAGCAACCTCCTGGATTTTCCATCATTTATACTGTTTATACTGAATATCCAGGCTCAGAAACAGAAATAACTTGGGGTTGTTTGGGTTTTCCTGGTTTTATTTTCTTGAATACCAGTAAGAAACAGCCAAGGCCTTGGTGATCAAGACCCGACAGTGGCGCTGCTTTAAAAATCATTCAGCCTTTTCAGGGGTCCAACTTCCAAACGACTTAGGGCACAAGGGGAAATGTAAACATTGTTCTGTTATTCAACCTGCTACATAAGAGCATTGAGTTTGACAAGGCTCCAGGTACCCCCGTGTCCCGTCCTGACCGAGATCAGACGCTGATATCCCTCCCCAGTGACATCCAATCTGGCAGGTTTGTTTTCACTCTAACAATTGGCCACTGTAAATGTTGGTTACGCTGCTTCGTGCCTGCCCTGCCAGAGCTGCTTCCAGGAGGATTTCACTGCCTTTCTCAGCATTCAAGCTTGTAGTAGTTCTTTCTGAAATGCAGTCAGGGTGTATTTAAATACAAGTTCAGGTGTGTGCTGCATTTATTTAATCTGTGCAAGGAGGGAGGTGATTTCAGATATTCTTTTGAACTTTGTAAACTTTGTATCAAACAAAGGGGGTTTTTTCCTCTTTTTTTTTTTTTAGGTAGATATATGTCATATCAAAAATTGTGAAATTTTTTGTTACGGAATTGGCCACGTTGGATGAGGCTGCAGGGCCCAAAGCTGGTGGCAGAGCATGAGATGANACTCCATTGCCAGGGAACAGTTGTGCCATGATGGTGCAGGGCTCCCCAGACTGGTGGACATGACAGTCCTCCCCAGCATCCAGGATGAGACAGCTCCTTCCCAAAATCCTATTCTCTCTCTTGCTGCACTGAAAGACTTCTCTGCCAGTCCCAAAAGCAGCAGAGAAGTGTTTCCATCTTGAACAGTTTGCTTCTCTTTATTTACCTTTGGCCTCTGGGTCAGGAAACCTTAATAATTTCCTTTTTATTAATTTAATCCATAGTTCCTAGTAATTACCATAAATTAAGCCTGCTGGGGGGGAAAACACAGCCAATAAACCAGAGGAACTGCTGGCTTTATGTGGGTAACGTCAGTACCTAGAGGATTGTTTCCTGCAGGTCGGTCCCTTGGTTGTCGTGATTAACTTGAGATCAGCAGAGAGTTTCCCGTCCACCTTTTAAACGAGGCTCGGACATGCCAGGAATTCTGCTAATGCACAGGGCCCTGTTAAAGGCTTAATCTTGGTGTGAAATGAACTTATTCCTGCCCCCGTGCAGGTACTGAGTATTTCCCGAGGGATGTTTCTCTCTGGTTTGAATGAACTTGACTGGAGACATCAGTGTGTCCTTCCTGATGGTATTCACACCAGTGAGGCGACAGCAGCAGGCACGGATCTACTTCTAACCCCTTAGGCCTTGGAGAAGGGATGAAAACAGAGCTTTACTTCCCAAGAACAAAGGAAAATAATAATCTGAATTTGCAGGGGGGAAAAACATGGCATCATTTTGCCAAGACCCTTCTTTGGTCCTCCTTAGCAGCTCGTTTGGGATTCGGGCACTCAGAACATGGCGGAGAAAGTGGGAATTAAAACAAGCCCATGGGATGAGAAGCCGCCTCCAGGAGCCCGCAGAGGCCCCACTAGTAAAGGGTTGCTGGTTTCCTCTTCGAACTGGGCTGAAGCCAGGCATTCCTGAGTGGCACCGGTCCTCCCAGCGCTGGAGAGGAAACATTCCCGTTTGTGAGCTGTGGAAGTGCATGCCTAAGCCAAAGGTTACCAGGCTGAGGTGATATTTTTGCATTCCTACAATGTCTTAGCTTTTTTAAATTAAATTCTTGCAACATGAGGATTTAATCCCTCCCGGTATATATGGCGTGCGTGCGTGTGCGTGTGCGCGCGTGTGCATTTTTTTTTTCCCTACAAAAATTTCATCAGGCAAGTTATTTTTGTTTTTGAAAGTTGGCTCGGATACAGGGTCAGTAACTTTCCACCCAGAGCCTGTGGAAAGGTTTGGGGTTTGAGGCTGAATAGAGGGTCAAGTTTTAGGGTTGTGCTTGAGTCGAAACTGGATCTGGGGTTGAGAGCCACTAGGGATGAAATATGTTGAATTGTTCTTGAATATTTTTATTAAAAATAGTGGAAATAAGCAGTTTTCCTTTGCCCAAAATCAGAGTTCTACCACATTGAAAATGGTCCTAAGAAAATTAGTGGTTTCCAGCATGGAATTGGGTTCGAAATCCAATCCCAGAAGGATAAGTTTGGAGTCACATACTCAAAATTAAGCTCCAGCAAAACAAAAAGCATTTTGATTATAGTACTGTGAGGGTAGGGGAGGAACACAGGCTGTGGCCTGATCCTGCTAGCAAGGAGTTGGAAACTTCTTGGGACCAGAAAGGTGCTGTGGGACACCACAAAGAGCTGCAGGCAAAGCCCAGGCTCTGTGTCCTGGGCTCCAGGAGCAGATATTCCAGCCCAGGGTTACTTAAATGAACTCAAAGCTTTGGCTTTGGAGCACGGGCTGTGCCTCTGGGTGCTCTGAGCTCACACTCTCTCTGCCCTGCTTCTGTCACCAGATGAAGGTGCTGGGTTTTTTCCTGGGGAGTAAAGAAGTTAACTCAGGCTGTGATCTGGTTTCTTTTCCTTTCTGCTGAGCTGCTCTGCCAGCTTTGGGATAATCTGGCTGATTAAACCCACCTACACCGATGTCCTGGAGAAAATACCCACAGCTGCCTCAGCTGAGCCAAGGAACCCCCTGCTCTGGGCATGCACAGGGGACAACTCTGCACCTGCTTTGAGCCACAGGACAAAGAAGAACCAGGCCAGCAGCACTGGGACACAAATGCTCCACTGCTCTAAGCCAAGACTCCAATTTTAAGCATTGACCTTCTACTGAGGTGCCCTTAAAAATCTGTCCTGATCATGCATGGGAGCAACAGCATTGCATTTCTGAGGAATTCTTTCTCCACTGAACTGTTCAGCCTGAGCCAAGTCCTGTGCTAATGCCATGGAAGTGCCCGTGTGTGTTCTGCTAAGCCCTGGACAAGGCTGTGTCCTGGATGAAGGTGTCTTGGAGCAGAGATGCTCCAAAAAAATGAGGACCATGGTGTTCCATGGTTCCCTTCTGGTGGCTGCACAGCTGAGGCCATCCCTCAGAGCTGGCATGGCCACCTCAGGTTTGCTCAGTGAGGAGAAGGGATGTCCTGAGCTCTCCCCTTGCCTTGGCTCCACGGAGCCGACACGATGGGAGAAAAGGCAGGTTCCGCTCAATGAAGATATCTCTGTTTCACCACTGCTTCCTCCTCTGGAAGAAAAATGATTCCTCCAGGTCTTGACATCTGCTGCTATTTAAAGGATCATCATCATCACCACTCCAGCCCTCCTGGGGCCTCAAGGTATATAAAACCTTATTCTTCCCAAATTTGTGATTGAAAACAGATATTACGTGATGGTGTCCCTTTAAATGCCATGTCAGTGGTGGGAAGCTTATTAATTAATGGTTCTGCAGGACAGAAGATGGGGGTGACTGGAGAGGGCAGGTGGAAGGTTTTAGGTGGATTTTAGCCCCCCTGGGGCAGGTGGGTGGTGACCACCTGTGGACATCCTGCAGGAGGAATCTGCAGCGCTTGCAGCTCTCTGCTGGTGCTGTTATTTGCATTATCCAGGGATCCCTTGTGACCTTTAGCAGTTTTTATTTGGGCTCTGGTGAAAGACTGAGACAGAGGAAGAATTTCTCAGGTTAGCAGACCCCTCTGCTACTTGTCACCCCCATCGTACACCCACGTGCACACCCCTGTGGCCGTGGAACCAAGGGAGCAATGGGAAAGTGCACCTGGAACCTTCTCAGAGGGTCCAAGCTGTGGAAAAAGCTCATAAAACACCTCCTTGAAGCCTGTCCCTTGTGGGAGGCTGTGTGTAACCTCCATCCTCACCCTCCATCAGGTGGCTTGGACGGGGGGAGGCTGCAGCTACAGACACACTCTGGCTGTAACAGCTCCACACTGGGGGGGCCCAGCAGCTCTCATTCTGTGTTTAGAGCTTGCAGATTCAGTGGTGATGGTAATTATTTATTGATTCACAGGGTGGGAAGGTCTGGCACAGAGAAGCTGTGGCTGTTCCATCCCTGGAAGTGTCCAAGGCCAGGCTGGAGAGGGCTTGGAGCACCCTGGGATAGTGGAAGGTGTCCCTGCACATGGCAGGGAATGGAATGAGGTGGGCTTTGAGGTCCTGTCCAACCCAAACCATTCTGGGATTCTTCTAATTGCAAGTGCCTGAGAAGTGAGGTAGTGCTCTGAAACCAACGAAAGGAGGCTGTGTGATCAGCCTGCTGTTTTGATTTCCTTCTTTAGCAATACCTTTTGTTAATTAAAATTTGGATTGTTCAGCTCAGTGCGAGGAGATCTGCCCCAGCTGCTCCCCATTCACCCACCATGTCCTTGTACCCTCACACACACTGAGCAAATTTAAAACTTTTCTGATTGCAGAGTTATGGTGCTTGAAGCTGGTTGGTTTGACACAGAGCCATGAGCTTTCACCCTTAGGGATGTTGGGTTCCTTTCTCTTTCCACATCTAAAGTGTTTGTCTTGTGTGGGTTTGCCCTTGGGAAGCCAACTCCGTTGAAAGGCAACAGGAGTGGTTCTAAATGAGGGCTGTCCCACAATGGGACTGGGCTCTGATGTTCTGTCACCTTTATCTCCCTCCACAGGCTCTCAGCAAATAACCTTTCAATTGCCAGGGCAATAAACGATGTCAGGGGTGATTAAAGATGTGGCAGCTGGTGCTCTGCATCTCCATGAATCAAGTCCTTCAGATTTTCCTCGCTCCCACTGGGACAGAATTTTCCAGTATTCAGCACCAGTCTCAAGCACACCCTGAGCAAGCTGAGGGTGTTGAGAACCCGGCTGGATTCAGTCCAGGTTCAGCACATCTCTCTGAGCTCCTTATTCCCATCCATCTGCTCATGTCCAGTGCTGGGTGTCCTGTCCCTGGGCTGAGCTGGGAGCGTGTGGTCCTTGCACAGTGCCTGGAGTATTGCTTACATATGGTATGTTTTCCATGCATAATGGGTTTTTAAGAAATAAGGGTTTTTAAAGTGGACTAAAAGATTTTTACCGGGGCATCTGGTATTGCAAATATTTGAAAACGTTGAAATTTTTTCTTTCTTGGCAGTAAAAACAACCCAGCTTCTTGCCCACTGCAGTCCAAGAACTATTGAATATGTTTTAAAACAGATCGTTTGGGGGGTTTATATAACTTTTTATGGTTCTGAACAGAAGATACTTTTCTCCTTAGAACTGGTTCAGAACCCTAAATTATAGTTGTTGATTTCTTGGCTTATGGGGAGCTACGTGATTTACACCAGTTAAGAACATCAGAAAGCTTCAAGAAACGTTTGAAAGCGCAAACCAGAGGAAGATGAGCTTTTGTTTTCCTTCCCAGATATTCAGATCCTTGTTGCAGACTATGCCTGGATTCACTCCATTGCTATTGTGAACTGTGAGACTTTATCCCAACCCCATTCCCCAGGTAGCTGCAGTCAGGCACTGCAGGGAGCAACTTGGAGTTTCCCCGAGGAATTTGAAGGGATCTGAGGGAATCCAACGCCTGGGATGGGGTGAACGGAGAATCTGCAGCTGCTTCAAGCTTTTTCCAGTTATTTTTTCTTGAGAATGATTGTAAGGTCACAAGATCCGGGGGTTTTTGTGTGCGGCTTTCTGATCTGCTGAATCATGATATTTTTTAATTTTTTTTTTTCTTTCTCATGCCTGTTGCACTCAGATGTAGTTTTGACAGAAGCTGAAAACACTTCCCTGGGCTGGAGGGAGGAATTGGACCTGCATCTCTTGCATCTCAGCTGAGGGCCTTGACAACTGTGTGTGGTGCAGACAGGAACAAAATTAATGCTGTTTTAAAAACATATTAAAAAATAAAGCAGGGAAATAGGAATGGGAAAAATAATTTTAAAAGATACGCATTTTATCCACAATTGATCCCATGCCTGCATGCTGGGAAACCCTCTGTGTGTGACAGCTCCTTGTGCCCAGGTGGCAAAAAATCTTGGGAAACTCCAAATACAGATGAGATATTTGTGCACACAAAACCAGGTGGGTTTTCAGCTTATTGTGTGCCTGGATAAGTCCTGGTGCTTGCCAGCACAAAGGTGGCAGGAATAAGGATCGAGGGATGGGGCTGGGAATGTCCCCCAGAGACACCTCATGCCTGACCATGCTCATGGCCAGCACTGCAGCTGCCATGGCTGGGGTTTGCTAATCCATAAACCCATCACCCCTCTGAGCCAGGGCTCAGGAATCTAAAAATGACCAGAAATCCAGCCCTGTGCAAGGGAGGGAAGGGATGGTGCTGGTGGAAGATCAGCCTGGCCCTTGTGGTCCCAGCAGCCTTGGCAGAGCCACAGCACCAAACCACATCCCTGGCCAGTCCTGCTCTGCAGTCTGGCCTCGTGCCCGGGTTGTGAAAGCACTGTAAAAGCCAGGTATGTTGTTTTGGTCTAAATGTTTGTCCCATGGCATTAAAAAAAAAAAAAAAGGAAAAGCACAGAAGAATAAAGTCTTGAGATATTTGGTTTAATTAGACTTACTCAAGTGCTGCTGGGCTTGTCTCTGCCTGCTGCTGATGTCAGGGTTTCTGTCACCCTCCCTGGCTTCACACGTGCAGTTCCACAAACATTATTCACATGTGGACTTATTCAATGACACTTTGGTCCAGTACAGCACAAGCTGGACACTTACAGATGTGCATCATTCACTCTGACAAAGCCGCTTCTCCCCCCAGCCTTGGTAACCCGTAGCTGGAGCACATCTCTCCAGAGGAGAAATTCACTCCTTGCTTTGAAGACAAAGTGCTGAGGCATCCGCCGCATTCCTTCCTGACGTGTTCCAGTGGTTGGCTGCCCTCATTCCAAACCAGATGTCTCCTCTCCGATTTGAAGGCTGCTGACTTCAGATTCCTGCCATTAGACCTTCTTCTGCCTGTTCCTGATGGAGGTGAGGAGCTCCAGGTTGTTGGATACCCCGGCTGCCACTGCTACCCAAGGAAGCAGCCTCTATCAGGGTCAGAGAGACTAGCAGCACCATAAAACACTTCAAGCAAATTCCTTCACTTTGTTTCTTGATTGTGATGGCCATTTAGTGGGAGCAAGGCTTTCATGAGCACAGTCTTGGTCTTGTTTTCCTATTGCTGACTCTTCTTTGAGCCACTGGCTTGGTAAAATGGTGGGGGTTTGTCCTTAGTTCAATTTTTCCCCTCTTATTAGAATGTGTAGGGGTTTTTTCACCTTTTTCTGTTTAATATCATGTCATAAATATTCCGTAGTTTCATCTTGCCATAATGCTGGTTGAGGCTAAACTCATCCATTTTTGGTTGAGCAATGGATGTTCTTCCCATAAAAAGTTCCTGGGGAATTGTGGGGAAGGCAAGGGACAGTCTGACGACCAGCCCTGGTGAAGCCAGTGGATGAGTCCTCACGAACAAGAAACTTGAGATCTTCTTATCAGTAGCGTAAAGGTCAGGCTTGGGTTTGTTTCTCAGCTACATGAACAAAACAATGTCTCTTTTCTCTGCAATGCTGTCCTTCCACCTTCTTCCTCTGTAAATTTTGCTCTCAATTTAATTTATTTGCAGCCCTACCTGTGGTAGGCGAGGCAGAAACACAAGCAGAGCATGAGATTGGTCTGATCCTGCAAATCTCTGCAGCTTTTGCTTACAGGATTGAATGTTGGGCTTTTCTAAATGGAGAGGGAACCTGGTCTCTCTTAAACAAGACTGGCACCTTCTGAGCACTTTAAAATTGTAGAATCACAGGATGCCAGAATACTTTGGGTTAGGAGGGACCTTAAAGATCATCCAGTTCCAAGCCCGCTGCCACAGGCAGGGTCACCTTCCACTAGACCAGGGTGCTCAAAGATTTAAAGGAAGCAAAGATGTGTTTGTTCATAGAGCCAGAGGAAGTATTTGTGCTCTCTCCCTCCCCATAAGTACATCACAGTAACTCAGAGGAGTAGCACGTGCTCACTTACAGAAGATGTGCTATAGAAGAGTTATCACTCATCGGGGGGATGTGGGCTTAATGCAAAAAAGAGCCTGAGATGGCTCAGCATAGCCCATAGCAGAAACATGTTGTGATACCCCTGGGTAAAGATCAAACTGTAAAGGTCTTACCGACATCTGATTCTCCTCAGTTTTAGTTGGATCCAAATCTAGCAAAAGGGCATTTTTTTGTCTGGTCACAGTCCAAAAAGATATAGCAAAATCACCTGGAGTTACAAATGTGTTGCAGAACCTGTCCCTAATCACATTAAGAGCTCTAAACTGTAAGGCTCGATTGTTTGCCAAATGAAATATTCTCCTCTGGTATTTGCAGAAAGGAATTACAGTCTGTGAGTCATGTTTTTCATTTGGTATTGAAGTACAGTTTCTATTTTACAGACCCAATCCTGAGCTTGGGGAAGGAGTCGTTAAAAAGGCTTTGTTTTGTTGGGAAATAAGGGCTAGGTGACAGGTCTCAGACAATGTATTTTGGGCTCTCAGTTTGCAGCTGGGCTTTCAAGCCCTTGAGGTTCCCAATGTCAGGTTTTCCTCTGTGGTTCTCAGAGAGGTGGTGGGGGCTTGTTGGATTTGAGGTTGTGCTGAAATAAACAGAAAGGCCATGTAATCCCTGGTCTCCAGAGCTTCAGTGGCAGCCCCTAAGGTTGAGAGGCTCTTTGCAGAAATGTCTGGTGGGTCCCCAGTGACCACTGGACTCTTGCTCCAAGCTTGAAGAGCCTTTGGCCCTTCCTTTTGGCCCACTCTGATATTAGCTGGCCACCAGCCATGGGCTCTGGGCTGGAGCTCGCCTGTGTTTTGCACATGAGCTCCTAGTCTAGTGGAAGGTGTCC
>VYZR01056240.1:3151-23816 GCA_013400675.1 Oxylabes madagascariensis | reverse complement strand
TAATAATAATAATAATAGGATTTCAAAGGTTTTGTTTTGTGTGAGCCCTGCTATTATTGACTTGCCCTTCGAAATGATTCTTCTGAAAATAATAGAGCCTCTTTTTTTTCACTGAGGGTTGGGACCAGAATAATTTGTCATCTCCCTTCTAAAAAGGGAGGAAAAAACCCAGGCAAACATCATTTTGACTTCTGGAATTTATCACTTGTGTTCAGGTCTCCCTGTAGAGTTGACAATCAGCACTTCAAAAGGTTTCAGACTTCTTAAAACTTATTAATAAATGATATTTAATAGTCAGCTCCCTTGACAATTAAACATTGCACATCCCATCAGAACCAGGGGCTTCCACAACACTGGAGATACTTCTGCTTGTACTGAATGAGTCTTCTTTTCAGCTGCATTCAGACAATACAGGTTTGGAAACACACAAAAAAAATTCTGGTAGGAATCCAAAATCTCTGTAACAACCCCCCAGGCCTGGGATTTGTGTAATAGTTTGCTATTAAAGGGTTCTTTGGCTGGAAAGAAGTACCAGACAGAGATTCCCTTGTTCTAGTTCTTTGTTCTTTTTCTTTTAATTTGGTATTTGACTCCTCAGCATGAACTTGCCGTCAAGATGATGGAGGCTCCAGGGGAGGACAGAGATTACCAGCTTCTCAAAGCTTGCACTGATTTATTGCAGGAGTTGTTCCTTCCCCAACACCTCCCAAGCACGGCAGAATAACAATAGTATGAATAATAGTATCAACACCAAAAATAAAAACATTCAAATCAGTGATTTTTCCATTTAGGTTCAAATCACCTCTTGAAAGACTCGGCAAAGCATTTTAGCTAGTGTGGAAAAGACCCAAAACTGTGTCAGGAGTTGTCAGTCCCNTCTTTTTCTTTTAATTTGGTATTTGACTCCTCAGCATGAACTTGCCGTCAAGATGATGGAGGCTCCAGTGGAGGACAGAGATTACCAGCTTCTCAAAGCTTGCACTGATTTATTGCAGGAGTTGTTCCTTCCCCAACACCTCCCAAGCACGGCAGAATAACAATAGTATGAATAATAGTATCAACACCAAAAATAAAAACATTCAAATCAGTGATTTTTCCATTTAGGTTCAAATCACCTCTTGAAAGACTCGGCAAAGCATTTTAGCTAGTGTGGAAAAGACCCAAAACTGTGTCAGGAGTTGTCAGTCCCAGTCCTTTGCTGTTCTTGCCTTCTGCTGGGTGCAGCAGTGATGGGGACACTGATTTCCCGGCAGCACAGGGTGATTACCCAGCACTGAAGGCAGTCGGTGCAATTAGTGGGAATTAGGGCAGACCCAGAGCTGTGCCTTGGCTCCTGTAGACTGTCCCAGAGGGACACTGGCTGCTTTAGGAGCCTGGTGCAGAACCGGCTCATCAAGCAAGCCAGATAGTTCAATCACATTTGTTTAGCATGACTGCACCAATTTACCGCAGCTGAATAGCTGGCCCACAGCGTGCACATGTTCCTAGATGGTTAAAAGTCACTCTTCACATTTCCTTTCCTGTTCAAGTGCTCCAAGGCTGCATATTTCAGTAGTGCCTCTGGAAAGTAGCTATTGTTTTTATCTTTTCAGTGGTTTAGTTGTGAAATTCATGCTCAGAGAAGGGGTGGAGGAAAGTCCCAGAACAGCCGACTGAGGTAAATAGCATTTCCTCTGTCCTAATTCTTTTCTTCTGTCACTTCTGTGCCTTTGCAACTCGCTGAGAATCCATCTCCATGCCTTAAACATCAGATATTTGCTGACACCCTTGTAGAGTGCTGATTAGATGAAAACAGTATGTCAGATTTAAGGCTGGAAATGAATTAAGGCCATTTGTCTAATCAGCTTCTCTTTCCCTTCACCAATACAAAAATCTGAGTAGAAAGCACCTTCCTTATTAACAAAGAGTAATGGACACCAAAGCAAATTTAGAGTGGAGAGAGGAAAAGTATATTCCCTAAGTTAATAACCTCAGCTAATGCAACTGATTTGAGTTAATTGAAGTCAGTTGTAGAGCTGGGCTCTGAATCTTTTTCTCATTGCATGGCTCAGCCAGCAGGGAACCCAAGGGTTAACAGCACAACTGCTGGTCCCCTTTGTATATATCTGTATGACCATTACTTATTACCATAAGTAATGCATATCTTCAGCAATTGCATCCAAAATGAACAGAACTGTGAGAGGAGATGGATCACTCACAGAGCAGAACAGGAAGAGCCCTCAGCTGCCTTCCAAAAGCAGGGGGTGGTTATTTCCTAGGTCCTAGTGCCTTTCCCAGCATATCCTGAGGCTCAAACACTTAATCAGCATGATTATTATCACACAAATGCTGCCAGAGAGTCCAATTTGCACAGTTACTTCTTTGCTAAATGAGTAACCTTTCCAAAACCCCGTGATGCTGGAGCCTCTGTCATAATTCTTCTGCATTTTGGACAGCTTTTCTGCCTGCTTGGGGTTTGGTGCTTGTGTAAAGAGGTGTAATAATAAAAGTTACTCACAGGAGACTGTAAGGTAAAGCAGGCAGCTCAGCCTGATTGAACCAAGGCCTTATCCTCCTGGGGCTGAAGCCTGGCCATGGTGTGAGCAGATGCAGCAGCTCCTATTGCTATTTCAGGGGGAACTGATCTGCTTAGAACAGGAGAGGGATTTTATTCTGGGTGAGCAGATGTTTTGTTGAAGTGGTGTACGCAGCAGGCAGTGGTGCTGGGTGTGTGTATTTCCTTTGTCCTTGGGTGTCAGCGGGTGCATCGCTGCTGCCTTGCAACACTTCCTTTGCTGGCATGATCAAGGGCAAATTCTGTGTGAGTCCACCCTGCCTCAGACCCCCAGAAGGTCCCTGGTGTGACAACAGTCCAGGCTGAGATTTATGGGGGCATCTCAGAACCAGCTTCCCAAAGCACCCCTTCAGGAACAGTGGACGACCAACAACCCGTGAGTGACTTGGCTGAGCCTCCTGGCCTCGCTTTCCTAGCACAGCTCTCCTTGTCCCCCTTCGGAGGTGGGATGGGGGAGCCCAGCTGCCCTACACCTCCAGAACCAGGGCCCCAGGGCACTCTGGTGCTTTTTGCTCACCCTTTCCCAGAGCTCCTCCCCTGCTACAAGGGCTTCACAAGCCATGCGTAAGTGCCTGTGACTTTTCTCTGTGCCAATTTATTCTTGAACGCCACCAGAATATAGCACCAAGCCTTCTAAGGAGCCCAGGGCCCTCTTTCTCTCTCCCTTTAAAGCCTTAGTTCTTGGCTTCTTTTCTGAGTCACAAAATGTCCCTTTCCCTGCAGACATTTCACTGCTCTTTATCTGGTTTCTTCTCCATTTCTCTCTCTCCTTCTCTTAAATAGTTGGCAGGAGGCCCTTTCTTTCCTAACTTCCAGTCATTTTTGCCAGGTGACCCCGTGAGTAATCTCCCCCAACAAATAAGTGAAGGCCTAGTTAAACGACCACTTCTGGCAGGAGGAATATTTCTCTTTTGAACCCCCCCATTATTCTCTCCAGTGGGTCTCTCAGGCAAACAACACAAAATCTGGATCACCCGCATCCCCAGACCAGACACAGCCCTGTGGCACATGCACGTGGTTCTTATTTCCCCCCCAGAGAATGGCTCTGGGAAGAAGTTAACCTCTTGAGGGCAGGAAAAAGCCAGCAGAAGACTTAATAGCTTCAGTGATTCACACACAATATTCCATAAAGCGGCACGGCAATTGCCTTTATTTTCCAGAGTCACGCACAACCAGTATTATTTTTTTTTTTTGGTCAAGTTTAACCCAACAGGCATTTTAAAAGTCACGGTTTATATCCTCAATGAATTTCACTTGTGAGTGTTGTTGCTAAGACAGACCATATTGTGGCATCAATGTTTAATCAGGCTGTTCCCTCAAACTCATCAGGGAGTTCTGCCTGAGATCTGGTGGTATAAATCACGAAGTTTTGCTGTTAGCAATTTTTATTACTCACTTGATGCCTCTTTGTGAAAAGGAAGGGGAGATAAAAGGAGAGGGAGTGAGTTTAACTGGAAAATTAAATATTACAACCTTTCTGATGAAATCTGTCTACTCTACATCCGTGAAAGTGCAGCATCAGCCCCCCTTGGAATTCAGTTTGTTTTTCCTCCCAGTGCTTAGATGCCTGAGTTTGGTACTCCTGACACTTGCTCAGGAAGGAGCTGAGCCCAAAAGTTGGTGCTGGGCCATGTGTGGGTTGAGGTATCAGCAGATTGCTCCTTCACCATCATCTTTCTGACCATGTCATGCCAGTATCTGCTCCATTTTCCAGGACAAAGAACACTCCCCAAATCTCCCAGCACCACCTAACCCTTTGTTCTGGAGGTGGTTCAAGTCTGCACAGGGTGTATCAGTGCATTGTTTTTGTAGGCAGCTGGAAAACCTCAGGAATGAATGGAAACAGACAGTTACAGACCAGCTAAATTGCAATCCCTCCAGTTAGGGTGCCTTTCCAAAACAAGAGCGGGATGAACACTACTGGGAACTCAGGGAGGAGATAAAAAGGAGGGCGGACACAGAGAAAGATTTATACACCAGGAGATCTGTGTGGGCTGTTATCAAGGAGTGACATGACATCCTGACACCTGATTTGTAACGCTGGCATCAGTTCATGGCATCAGGCTTCCTTTATGTCCCTCCTCAATACAACATCACTCACTGTCTGTGTTTTGCACATGGATTGGGCCATTGATTCCCAGAGGATTTTGCCAGGCACTGGCACTGTGGGCCCAGTGATGCTGCTGCTATCCCAGTTCTATTCAGCCCAAGAGGAACACAAGAGACAGACTGCGCCCACTGGTGAGCCCAAACTCACACAAGCAGAGGTGGAGGTTGTTACAGCCCAGTTTCCCTGAGCAAACTATGTCAGATCAGGCAGAAGTAAAATCCAGTCCTAAGGGTGAGAGTATCTGAGAAGGCAAAGCCACGTATCCTGTGAGGTGAGAAATGCACAAAAGAGCATGAAGTGCCAAAAAAGATCAGGTGGATCATGAGAATATTTTCTCTACAAATCCAACTTGAGATACTACTGCTGAGCAGTTCAAGCTTTGGGGGTGCTTGTAAACCTCATGGTGAGCTGAATGGTGTCCTTCCCTTTAGCAAGGACCACTCTCACATTTGTTGGAGAAAATGAAGAACAGCATTGGCTCTAAACATGCTCTGGCAGAGGCACAGAGCAAGGCAGAAGCTTTGACATCCCTTGGAATGGTACTATTTACTCCCACCACCAACTACACCCATCTAAGACCTTCCCTGCCTTTCTCAGACTCCTGGAAGAGCTGTGCACTTCTTGTGGCAGCTGTGTCAGAAGCAGGGGCAGTCTGGCTCTGAAAGCCTCGTACAAAGCTCAGTCAAGGCTGCAGCAGTTTATTCTGTGGTCAGTGGGTTTGGTGTCAGTTGTTCCTAAAACTTTCTTAGCAACAACGAGGTGTAAGAGATTGTGACTGCTTCCCCCTCACCCAAGGTTTGGCTCTGCTAATAACGAGGCAGACAAACAACGGAGAAATCTTCCAGAGGCCAGATGTGAATGCAATTGTTAAAATACTGCCTGGGTCACTGGCTGCAGCTTCAGCATTTTTGGAAACTTGTTTTTGTACCAATGTCAAAGGCACTGGGGCTCTCTGCTTGCATCAGTACAAATCTGGATTAATGCAGTTAAAGCCAGCAGAGATGTATCCATGCAAAAGCAGTTAAAATGGGCTCAGAATCAAATTCAGAAAGTTACCCTTGTGTCACTTAGTAAGATATATTTCTTTTGGCTTCCATTTAGATTTGGTCCTTAAGGAGCCTGTCATAAGAGATATATGGTCCGGGCAAGAGGCCAACTTACCGTCTGGAAGAAACAGCAGGGCTCCTATCGAAGTAGGGAACAGAGTAAAATGAGCTTTTGACTATTATTTTGTAATTTTGTAAATATTTGTGATTTTGAATTATTCTGTAAAGTTCCCACTACGCTGTGACATGATGGAAGGGCCTCGTCATCTATAGACTGTGTGGGGAAAAACCTATTTACAGTGATCTTTGAAACAGCTGCCGTGAGATCTTACACTTCCTGGCATGTCACAGCTTAAAAATTTCTAGGAAATTGCAGCTGCTTTCTTAGCCAGAGAGATAAGATGCCTTTGCAGCAGTGCTTATAAACCATTGCTTCATCACAGCAGAAAGTTAATGCAATCCTCTCTCTGCCTCCTCCAAGTTCACAGCTAAATTCCCATTGCTACCAGGGCCTGACATTGGAGTCAGCTACTAAGAGCCCATTTGTGCAACATTACTGTCACCTAACCATTCATTAGGTCGTTGGATACCAGCTGAATCTCCAGATCCCAGGCTTTTTCCTGGCATGGATTAGGGGCACCCAGGTGAAGCAGCAGTGGGGAGCAGGGATGTACATGGGATTTGCAGATGGGTGTTGTGTTAGGAAACTCATAAAACCAAGTGTTTTTGCAAAGAAATGTTTTGGAAATACAGTCTCAGATCTGGTTAAAAACCAAAAGAATGTTATATATAATTACCGGAGAATCTAGTGTAAGTGACGGTTTCCAAGCATCTTTTGTCCTGTAGGGGAATTTTGCTAAATGTTTATACCAAAACTAGATTTCTGAGCACTCTGGGACATTTTAAGCTGCAAAGAATTCACACTCAGATGAGGGAGGGAAAGAACTGTATGGCCTGTAAAAGAGGCCAGTGGCAGAGGGGTCAGAAGGAGCTGCAATGCTGAGTTCAGCCATGCATCTCAGGTCTGAAGTCTGAAAGTCTGCAGACTGCTCCTCCATCCTCACTTCAGAGTAAGGCTACATCTGCTCCACGGTGATAATTGAACCCATGTAAACTTAATTTGCCTTCACCAATGTCAACTTTTATTGCAAAGTGAAGCCACTTAGATGTTGATAATGTTTTGGATTAAATCAAACCAGTAGAAGCTACATTTAAATCTATTTAAGGTTAAATTTTATTTACATTGTTCCAGTGTAACTGGATTGATTTTTAAATCAAATTTAACTTTACCAGAGAAATTTCCTTAGCGTAGTTTTCTCAGTTAAGGAGCTTGCCTCTGGAGACACCATGTAACATGCTTTTGTTTGTAGTTCTCATTGACTATAATGATTTGGTTGAATTAAAAAAACCAACAAAGGCTGGATGTCCATGTAGGATGTGCCACTATAAATCTTTCAGGCTCCTGACAGAAGTTTTAAGAGTTATTTGGCTTTTGCAATTTTCTGAAGTGAAGAAAGAGGTAATACTTAATTATCAGCAATTTTGAAAGAGATTGAGGTTGACAGCCTGAAGCAGAGCAATAGATGAAAGAGAAAAGATGCTGGCAGCTGGAAAGGCCCTTCTTCAGAGAAGGAGGAGGGGCTGGGATGATGGAAGGGGTTAATTCTCTAAGAAAGATAATTTGCATTGCTGCACACTTTATTCTTTTGTTTTTGGTCGAGCTCTCTGTGCTAACTTCTTTGGGACTTTATTGGCTCTGTGTCTTTGACAGAACAAAGAGCCTTTGTTGTCCATCAAAGACCATTGCAACCCATCCAGATACCCAAGGCCCCGGGAGGGGGAGGTGGACATGGAGGAGCTGCCTATGTTCCTTCCTCCACAAACAACAGCAATAAAATCATTGGAAGCATTTGCAGCATTACTGAAATATTTCGAGGGAAACGTTCTTCAGCATTTATATCAGTGCAGATAGTGATGTAAAAAATGACTTAGTAATTTCTAAGGCCTGGGAGCCTACATTGTGTTTCTGAAGGTCTGGCAAATGAGTCTAAGCACAGATAATTTGGGATGAAGCTGTTCACAGAGGATTTTGCACCTGATCGTTACTGTCTTGTGGGGGGGGGAACTAAAGTGTCTTCCTGTATGTACTGTGTTGTTGCTGGGTCAGAGATGTGAGAACAGGTTGAACCTTTGGTGGAAGGAAGGTATGATTTGAAGACAAAAGTCTCAATTTGTTCTACTTAATTGTGGAGAATTTGGAACCTACTGATGTTGGACCCCTGTCACAGTCCATGGCGAAGGGCAGAGGCATCCCTCTCTGCTTCCAAAAGACAGTGGAGCTGATCTAAATTCTGCATCTTCCCTTTACTTCTGATGACTGCCTAAAGACTCTAAACTTGGCTCCAAACTTAGCAACATCCACTGGATCCTGCAAATCATGTATTATGAATCCAGCCATAAACATCTAGAAGCTTAAGGTTTTTTAACTACCTGGATGTTATAGGAGCAGCTCATGCATCTGTATATGTACATATCTGCCTAGATTAAAGAGGATTAACTACAAGATTTGGGCCCTGAGGAGCAAAATCAAGCAGCAGGTAACTTTGTTTCACTTTCTTCATTGTCCTACAATTAAAAACCCACCACAACACAAATACAATGAAGAAAACTTACCTAAAATTCAGGCAGATAAAACCAACTGAAAAAAGATTCAAAAAAACCCTCAAGAAAAAGAATAAATATTCATGAAAATATTCAAAAGCTCAGATGTTTTCATTGGTCACCACAGGAGGGAAATATTAATTTGAAATAATAATAAAAAACCTTGAAAAGGCTTTAAAAAGAGCAAGGGGAGGAACAGCACACCCTCTGCTCCCACAGCTGATGCAAGGCTGAGCTGTGGCCAAGGGTTTCCCCTCTAGCTCAGCCTCCTCCTTGAGATTTAAACTGTGTGGGTTTAAAATGTGCAGACCTGCTTCAAACCTAACAAAATATCCCTTCCCTCTGAGTTTTTCCTCTTATTCACACCATAGAAACACAGGAAAATAAAAAGGAGTGCTAATCTATCCTACAGTTTCCCGAGCAAGGACTCTGGGCAGGGGTTTGTGAGTGGATTTGACAGATGTACGAGCAGATGGTGAGGGACACTCCCTGAGAGCAGCCGATTCCCAGGCCTCCATGTCCAAAAAAATATCTTTTCACAGATAATGTGATTTTCAGAGGGAAGAAATACAGAATTCACGTCTCACACCAGAACTTCTCGGTCATTTCTTGAATGCACAAGGGTTGTGTGGAAACGTTTGTCTTCAGAAAAGAGCTGCCTGGGGACCATAAGCCGGAGGGCTTGACCTGACCCTCACAAAACCCAAATTTGCAGCCCGACAGCTCTGTCTGGCAAGTTCCTCCACGGCTAGAACTGGCAGCTGAATCAGGATCACCTCGTGTTTACATTGGGTGTGACATATTGGTCCTGTTTGGCCTCTGCCAGAACGTGCTGTGCAAAATAACACATCCCGGGAATTATCCATTTAACGCACGCATTTCTGCCCAGCCCACACCTCGTGCCAGAGCAGGGCTGGTGCCTCACTAAATGTCAGCGAGCACCTGCCGAACCCCGATACTGCACCAACGGTGTGAGATGGAGCCGGGGGGCTGGGGATTTGACACAAAATGTGCTTTTCTGATCATATGGGGCAGAAGCTAGGAGAAAAAAAGTTTTGTGATTTATCCTACGCCTGCCAGCATGTTTTTAGCTGCAAATTCGCAGCAGCTCCCTTTTCTTGCAGGGGGGGTATCCATGTCGGACCCTTGCTGCTGCCTTGCTGGGAGCTCTCGGCCTCTCCACGTTACTTTGCCCGGGGGATTTATCCTTCCTACATTTAATTACACCACGGTGGGACAGAACCCTCCAGCCCACGTTGTCAGAGCCCTCGGCCAGGTGGTCTGCGGCAGCAGAGAGCTGGGGCCCACCGCAGAAGCCGTGCCCAGGGCGTGCAGGGGGTGGATGGGCAAGGGGCTGCACTAATAAAAAAGAGCCCCAAAAGCTTCGGGTCGGGGCAAAGCGAGACAGCGGGGTTGGGGCTCCTGTGGGGGGGCTCCAGAGGCGAAACGTGGCAGGAGCTCGTCCAGAGGGAGAGGGGCGAGAGGAGGAACAAAAGGCGATGGCTTCCCTCAAGCCAGCTCCCAGCACAAGCCTCTGCGTCCCCCCTGGGAGGCAACGGAGAAGCCGGCGAGGAAAGGCCGGTGTCCCCGGGGCGTCCTGAGGGGCGAGGGTGCCGCAGGCAGCGCTGCCTCGCCTGGGACGAGCCCGGGGGCTCCGCCGGGACTGCTGTCGGGCTGCTACGGCCGCGGTGCTGTGGTTAAGGAGACCCCAGCGGGACGAGACCCTCCCGCCCCGGCGCTTCCCCCGCCCCGCCGGGACACCGAGCTGCGGTAGGGGCGGCTGCAGCCCCGGGAGGCGGGGAGGCCGCTGCCCCGGGAAGGGGGATCGCAGCCCCGGGAAGGGGGGATGGCAGCGGGCTGAGGCCGTCCCGGAGGGGCAGCGCTGCCGGGCACCCCCGGAGCGGAGGACGAGCGGCGGAGCGGCAGCACGGGGGAAGCCGAGAGGGCCGGGCGAGGCGGCCGCCACGGGGGGAAGCGGCTCGAACGTGGAGCGGGAGGTAATGGAGGCAGGGCCGGGGCGGGGGGTGAGGGCCCGCCCCGGGGTGGGCTGAGGGGGCACGGCGGGAGCCCTTCCCGCCTCCCCGCAGGGCGGAGGCGGCGGTGGCCGGCGGGGGGACCCTGTGCTCGGCCCGGCGCTGGCTCCGGTGCCCCGGCGGGAGGAGGTTCCCCCTGCCCGGAGAGCGAGCGGGGACCGCTCCGCCGGAGCCGTGCCCAGGGCGGTGAGTGCCGAGATGCCGAGGGGCCGTGCGGGAGGGATGGATGCAGGCAGCCCGGGGCGTTGGGGGCCGCCTCAGCCCGGGCTCCCCTCTCGGAGGCGTCGCCTGCTCGGCGTGCCTAAGGTCAGCCCTAAGATTGCTTTAAAGGCAGCAGCCTCGGCGGGGACACCAGGTAGCGGTACCGCCGCCCGGGCTCATTCCCCACAAAGGGCTGGATGTGCCCCGATGCCCGTGGGGAGGGCACAGCGGGCAGCGTGTGCGCCCATCCGCCGCCGCGGGGATCCTGCGGGGACACGGGCGCTCGGTGGCTTCAGCTCACCCCGGCCGAGGGAGCGATGCCGCCGCGGGGAGATGAAATGATTTAACGCGCTCCCCCGTTCCCCCTTTGTGTCCCTGTGCAGGAGCCTGCACTGCCCTGCCGATGTTTCGGAGTTGAGGTAATGGCAGAAGTCGGTCTGCGGGGCACGGCCGGAGGTCCGGAGCACGGTCTGGGGGCCGCAAAGCGCCCGTGATCCGCGCCGGGATGGGGAACAGCGGCTCGGCCGTGAAGGTCTGCGCGGATCACCAGGGGGGCATCAACTGGCTGAGCCTGAGCCCCGACGGGCAGCGCCTGCTGACGGGCAGCGAGGACGGCACGGCGCGGCTCTGGAGCACCGCCGACAGCCAGTGCCGCGGGCACTTCCAAGGTACGGCGGCTGCTTTCGCCTGGGATTTGGTCTGAAACACGGCACAGGCCACGCTGCGTGTTCTGGTCACTTTCAGTCCCTGCCCGGCAGCCAAAATCCTGCTCGTTTTGGTGTTTCTTACAGCAACGTTAAGCAGGAGCCGTTTCAACCCAAACCAGGTTACCAGCACTGCTGAATGCAGGGATCCTTTTATCTCAGGGTGTGTGAAGTTGTTTAACTTATGTCACTTTCTGGAAACCCTGTTTTACACTGTGAAAAAAATACTAACTTTTTGTTAGTCTCTCTCTCTCTTTTTTTTTTTCTTTTTTTTTTTTTCTATTTTTTCTGTCCTTTTAATCATCTCGTTTCCAGGTGGTCTTTATTTAGAATCTCTTGACCCAGAAGCCTGGAAAGGAGCCTTGCAAAATAGGTTATAGGTTATACTTTTATTTTCCCTCCTCATTTGACGTACAGAAATGTTAATTGCTGGGCTTTTTCAATTTAAATTAATTTTGCATCTTAAAAAAAAATTATTATCCCTTAACTGGCGTGTCAGTAATTGAAAAGAAAAAAAAAAAACTTTAGACAGTGTGGTCATGCAAGAGTCTAGATATGAGCTAAAGATGTTTTTATTCCCACTCATGTTCTTTTCATACAGAAAAAAATAAAGCTGTTAAATTTGGAATTTCTAATATGCTTTTCTTCCAAAGAAGAAATCACATTGCTGTGATTTCCTTGTTGTTTGTTTGCTTGCTTGTTTTTCACTATGGAGTATTGTCTTTTTTCCCCCACATCCTGCCATGGTTCTAGCTTCTGGAAAACTCACTGCATTTGCTTTAGGCTTAGAAATCCCTTTAAACCACCAATTAGCTTTTAACTAGAAAGAGAAATGTATTGGATAGCATTCATTATTATGGAATCTGCCAGTACTGCCAGTGTCTGGGGTAAACTCTGAAGAAGATCGGGCCGGGTGGTTTGTGAACTGTCCGTCGAATCAGATAATTGTATGTATTTTATATTTATGCACACACGCAGTTGTCGTGTCAGTTTTAATTTTACAAGCTATAATTACTGATAAACCTGTATCTCTAATGCAGTTTCAAGCTCCACCACAGCACAACCAGCAGACTTGTGTGGTGGCTGCTTTGGGCCAGCCCAGCACCAGACCTTGTCTGCCACATGAGGTTTTGGCACCCTGTGTGTGGGTCGAGTATTACGGATGGTTAAAATCTGCCTGGCAGAGTTTGGTGCAGTGACCAAGATGCTGTTTTGATCTCAGGGCTGGATTACATGATGCTGTGAGAAAAATCCCAGTGATTGAAACCTGACCCATTCAGGCTGCTTTGCAAGAAGTTTCACGAATATGGGAGAACGAGTGTAGTTTTGCTTATAGCCCTGGTGATCTGTTTCATTTTTGGCATCTGATGAGTTTGTTTTAGAGGAAACAAGCCATATGTTTGTAACGTGGATTCTGGTTTGCTTCTGAACTACAACAAGGCTTTTGAACTTCAGGAATTGTAGTGAAATCTGTTTGTTGCAGTCAGTGAAACTGTGTTTTACTGGGCAGTCTGCTTTCCCTCAGTTTTCTTACCATCTCTTTATTTTACAATATTGTGTTTTTCTAATACCTTTGTCCACCTGTCTTTCTTTAATCACAATTGTCCTTCTTTGATTTATTTTTTTCTTTTTTTTCCCTCAAAGAATAGTATTTAAGTCAAAGTAGGGCCCACCAACTTCAGCCATAACTGTCACTCTTGTAATAGTGACTTAAGTGGAAAGAGTTCTGCTCCTGAAAGCTTACAGTCTAAATGTTAAAACAGAAGAGTGCAAGGTAATAGTAGTCCAATGATTAGGTAGTTGACAGCAATTTCACACAAGAGATCTTGGATGAAGCTGGGACTTGATTCCTAAGGGGATTTTTACATGTGGTGCATTTAATGTTACAATAGAAAAATGACACATCTTGCTAAGCAGCAACAAAAGCTTGAGGTGGTAATATTGATTCCTCTTTTGTGGTACTGCCTTGTTTGTCAGTATGACATTTTTAGAGCTGTGGTTGTGTCTGTTTTTATTGTAACTGTAGAATCCCTGTGTACTCTGAATATTGTGTAAACAATTGTGCTCTAATCCTTCTCTCCCTTCTCTCCCTTCTCTCTCTTCTCTCCCTTTCTTTTCCTTGAAGGTGTATTGATACTTAGAAAATTGTGGGGTTTAGTCATATGGGGGAAAGTTTTGGCTGACTATTTACCTGGTATGTTTTTTTGTTTGCTTTTCATTCTTCCTGGACAATGAAACCAAACGTGCTGGTAAGTTTCAGGTCATATTTTTAGAGTTCCATGCCTTGATTTATGACTGTTTGTGTCCTGACAATCAATGGGCTGGGTTGAAATGCAGCTTTTTTCTCCCTGCTTTCAGAAGAAGGAAGCAAAAGTATTTTTTAATTAAAAAAAATAATCTAGTTTCTTACTGGTTTCAAACTTCAAACTTTTCAAACTTCATTAGTCTTTATTTACTTTTATTATATCTCATTATTATTATATCTCAGTCTATCTCGTTACATTTTTATAATACCGTTTGATTTACCTGATTGGTGGAACTATGCTCTTTTACTCTTTCACTTAATCCTGATATCAGTGAAGTTTTCTGCTGTGCCTTGAAATTGTTGTGTTTTACACAAATCTTTTAACACGAAAAGCACGGTGGTGCATTTAAAACTCGAGCTTTGGTACATTTGTTTGTATTTTTCTCTTGGTTAAGGTGAAGAGCTGGACTAGTCTGTCCTTCCTGCTTGCACAGTGACTGATTTCCTTTGTTATTCCTAGGACATGAAAGTTACATCACCTTTTGCCACCTGGAGAACGAGGCTGCCTTCACGTGCAGTGCTGACCACACCATTCGGAAGTGGGACGTGGTGACCGGGCAGTGCTTGGCCATTTACCGAGGCCACACATCCATTGTCAACAGGTGGGGTTCTCCCCTCGTGTTCCTGTCATCTCTTATCACACTCTTTATCATTTCACTGCAGTTCCTCATTACTACCCTCTTAAAAGGGGCTGTGTAAACCTCTGAGTTCGTGTTCTGTGCTGCAATGATTAGTTTTTCTAGCAACACTGCTGACACAGATAGGAGAGAAATGAAAGGCACACAGCAGGGGAATGGAATCCAGGGCTAGGAATGAAATTCCAGAAGAAATTGTCCAATTGATAACAGATGCTTCTGATAAATAGGTTTCAAAACATCCTGTCAAGCTTTTGTGTCAGCAAGAGGGATAAAGTCAGGGATTTTTCTGTAATTATTATTCCTGTTTGGGCAAATGAAGCTTAATAATAAACTTACTGTGTGTGACTGATTGGCCTTTCCATTTAAAGTGCTTATTAATAGTTGGACTGGATTTAATTAATAGCAAATACAGCAGTCAAAGATTGGTATTTTTTTAACATTTCTTTTCTGGTGGGCGTGTGGACTTCTTAGTTCCTTTCTAAACTCAAAACACATACGATGTGTAGTGAGATTCTGTAAATAGTTAGGAAGGCTGGTTCTGTGTTTTGGCACAGGCCTGATTTTTGCTTGAATCAGCAAATGGAAAATGTGTTCCCCATTCTATGACTTTGTTGCCTGTTTGAAAGGTTCCAGAGGACCAAGCTCAGCTGACAAAGAAGCCAGGTTATGGATGTTTCCTATCTCTGGTTTGGAAATATGAACTGTAGAGTTTTTTCTGTTATTGTATGTTTGTGCTGCTACAACTCATTATTTTGAAGGCCCAGGAAGTTGAATTTCTGAGGTGTAATCTTTGGTTTACTCTTCCATTATGTAATAAGTGGGGTGCTCTTGCTTTACCTTTTTTGAGATCCTGAGCTAAGTGAAATCGAGTGTATTTTTTTTCTTGCATTCTTCTTATTTGATGATGGAAAGATGGTTATTTTCCATACTGTCAGTTACAGTTCAGATTCCTGGAATGTTGTTTTGTTGCTTTGCTCTTGTTTTGATTCCAAGTAATTGTCACATTAAAATAATTAAAATTATTAAAATAATTTTTATAAAGAAACATTAATGAATAATTACCAAGAATTAGCTAATTAAAAAACACCCAACAAATGCAGACCAAACAACAAAACAAACTTCTAGGTATTATATATAACTTACGAAAGTTCATATTCCTTCCTGGAAGGAATTTTAGCAAAACAAAATGCACAAAGTTACAATGTTATAGTGTAAAAATATCTGCATCAATGTACCTGAATGAGGGATCTCAATTTTAAAAATAGAAACAGGGAAGTGTTTCATTTTTAAAAATGCCGAAGGTATTATGTTCGTGCTGCCGTTTCATACTTTGGAGTACTTGGCACTGAAATTGAGGCAAAAGATGGTTATGTAAAAAGAACAATACTGTTCATATGCACAAACTTTATGTTTTGCAGAATCCTGGTTGCTAAAGACTATCTCTTCAGTGGCTCCTATGACAGGACCGCCCGCTGCTGGAGCGTGGACAAGGAGAAACAAATCCAGGAATTCCGGGGCCATCGGAACTGTGTCCTGACTCTAGCTCACTACTCCTCCAGGGATGTGCTGGAAGAAGAGGAGGAGGAAGAGGAGGAGGAGGAGAAAGTGAGCAGGGACTTGCTGGTGACAGGGAGCACAGACTGCACTGTGAAGGTCTGGTGGGTGTCCAGCGGGCGCTGCTACCAGACCCTGCTGGGACACACTGGGGCTGTCTTATGCCTTATACTTGATGCACCAAACAGGGAGCTCTTCTCTGGCAGCACAGATTACACCATCAGGACCTGGAATATTGTCACTGGAGAGCAGCTGAAAGTCTTCAAAGAGCACCAAGGATCAGTAATTTGCCTGGAGGTAAGGGCAGACACCCTCGAGGGCCTTTGGGTGTCTGTATCTTAACTCATGTGGGTCTCAGTTGTCTTTTCATTGATAAAGAAGCTCTTCTGACACAGGTTGTAAATGGTGAGCTTAAATATTCATGTAATAACAAAATAATAGTGCTCTCTGGTCTTGAGACAAACCCTCTTTCTGTAAAACACTTAGTGATCTCCTCTTACCTTCTAGTGGCTGCTCTGGTCTAACTTCTAGCTCAGTAAGTATTTAAATTCCACTAGGTCATGGAACTCATGAGTAGGTGTGCTGAGAGCACTGTGCATCTGAGTGGATTGTGTAGTCAGGCTCACCAGACTTGGAAGAAAACACCTGAGCAAGTAACACGGGGTCAGGTAATTTAAAAAGGAGTAGGGAAAAACACTCAGTAAACCAGATAACTTCAAAAAACCCAACCCAAAACCCAATGCAAAACTGTGGGCAAAAGGTAATAGGAAAGCATAAAGCTGAAAGAAATCCTACACTAAAGACCACACAGACAAGATGTGAGAAAAGCAAGGGAGAAGCAGATGGCCAAGACAAGAAAACAGGCAAGGAAAATGGAAAAGCGAAGCAAAGCATGGGGGAGAGAAATCAGGAAATGATGGAGGAGAGAGGGGAAAAAATGTAACGTGATCTGAAAAACTACACTCTGTTTTTCTGTTTGCAATGTTTTTCTGTTGAATGCTGCCAGCTTTGTTAATGTTGCAGGGGAGAGGAGGAGGTCGGGCAGATGAAGCAAGAGGGGAAATAGCGCACAAGCACTTATCCTGTATGCTCATTATCCACCAGAAAAGGCTAGTAGTGTATTTAAAGAGAGTACATGATGGTCTGTCACTCATTTTCAGGTCAGCATAAATGTTTATACATGGATGTGTCTGACTGAAGTTAACGACAGTAGTTTTTTTCCCTGCTCTCCCTGTTTGTGTTTGTTGTCCATTAGTGTTTTTCCCTTACAGAGGCTACAGGATGTATCTTTAATAGATGTTTAATAAAAGTTGCCTTTGTTTCTAAATAAGGTAGTCACAGCTTACATTAGCAGATTAAAAACCTGGGAATACTGAAGGAATTCAGTTTTCCTTCACTTTTAGAGAGGAAAAAAAAAACCCAACAAACCACACAATATCATATTGCCCTGGAGTAATGTTTGTCTTGCTTGGGTAAATTCTCAGTGTTAAATCTTGTTTTTATGATATTGTGGTAATGTACTCTGAGGATGCTGAAGTAAATCTGTTGCTGTCCTTAGTGTCACGCTACGTTTTGTTGTTTAATTGTAACCCTTCTCCAAGGCACAGATTGGCAACAACAGAGCTTGCCTTAATTTAATTGGGTTCTTGCTAAAATTGTTACACAAAGCTGGCTTGACCCTCTCCCAGAAGCCTGGGAAATTCAATTATGCCCTTTGAATGCTCAGGAATGAGCAATGCCTGTGAGCACAGAGTTAAGCAATGGCTTTAAACAAACAGAACTTCTTGTAGGGGAGAAGAAAAGCAAAACCAATACATCTATTTGGAAAACCTGAACAATTCAGAGTACACAAGGCTACTGCTGCTGCCAAGTCTGTGTTGGCAACAGTCCTGGCCAAATCTTCTTGAGTGACTGGTAGCCCCTCGCTTCTCTCATCACCAGTTAATGTTTGGGGCTGGGAAGGTCCAGCTGAGGTACAAACAGCCCCCACAGAGAGCATTTAGTGTCCAGGCCTCTCAGACTTATCCCAGCTTAAGCAGTCACTGCTGTTGAATAGCTTTAGGCTGTCGATCTTTCCTAATTCCTCCCTCTGCCTTTCTGGGTTCAGCATTATCCCTTCTGTTCCACTTGGCTGCCACTCAGCACAGCCCACATGGTATTTTCATTCTTTTAAAAAGGGGTCAATCATCAGAATCCATACAAAGATGTTTCAACAGAAAGGAAACTTCCTCAATAGAGGTGGGTTTTTTATTATTATTTTTGTTTTGTTCTCAGAAAGCTTTTGGGGCCTTTTTTGCCTCAGGCTTCCTAGTGACTGTATTGGAATCTGTGGCAGTGAGTTGGGATGGTATTTTTCAAACTCTGGGTCAGGAAGGACTGGGAGGTAGTTGTGAGTTGCTCACAGTTGCCAGAAGTTTTAATTGTTGACAGTAATTAATTTTCTTCAGTGCAGCTGCTAATTACATCAGATTTTCACTCTGCTGTCCTGGAGGAGCTGAGTTGGTACCAACAATTGAAGTCTGTTACCTGTTCTCTGGATGGTACAATGCTTATGTGGGGAGAAAAAAAGGGAAAGAAAAATAAGGACTTCTTTTCATTTTATTTATTCAAATAAAGATCCCTAAGGGAGGATGACCTTTCAAAAAGTTTGAGAAATGCTCAGTGTGATTTCTCATCCTGGACACAGATCAGGAAAAATTTGGATATTGAGACCATATTTTCCCCAACTTTAAAAAGCTGTTATTAACGGGAATGCCCCGGGATGTTCTGAACTGCTGCAAATTAGGTCCGGCCTGTTCCAGTCATCTCCCATTACTTTCCAGTAAACACCAATAGTGTTGCTGTAGCAGTGAATGGAAATTCCTGGAGCTTCTTGAAGGAGTTTTCTGGGTAGATAGCCATAAAGCACACCCATGTTTTCCACCCTGCTTCCTGCAGTGCTGGTGTGTGGAAAGCAGAGGGGGGATGCCACAGACGCGTTCAGATTTTGAACATTCCCCAGTTGCTCTAAGATCCTTTAAGGTGTTGTTGCCCGGTAGTGTAAGTAGAGGAGCCTGGAAACAACTCTCATCTAGCATGGCAGAACAGAACACGTTGGTGAGCTTTGTGCTTTTCCTTGTCCCCTGTCCTTGGTGGTTCTGGACAGGAGAGTGACAAGGTTGAGCTGTTCGTATTCCCCAGGCTTGTCCTGCTGTCTAGGGGTCAGACTGGTGAAGGTGACCAGCTGAATTGTGTGTGCTCTGCAGTTTGTGATAATGCCACGTTTCTTCTCCTTCCACCATTTAAACTGGGCTGAGAAAGGCTTTGCTGGGAGACTTTCTATCTGCCATGGGACTTGTGTCCATGTTAGGTGCTTTGGCAGCATTGATTACTTGACTTTCCCAGTCAGGCAAGGTAACTTGCATTGGAGCAGGCAGAACTCTTCACTCTCCTCCTCCTGCAGTGTGTTGATAGCTTGGCAGACAAAGTACAGCAGCTGTTTTGGGAGCTCCCTCTTCATATAAGAGCCAATAATGAGATTTTATAGGAAGTGATGGGAAAAAGCAAGGGTGGGCTGAGTGTAATCACATAGCTCGTGCTCATTCTTCCACTTAAAATTTCAGGCCTGGCTAAAGACCAACATTTACAATTAATAATCAAATATGCATTTTCATTAATGTGACTGCCTGCAAGAGACTGAATAACCCTGATTTAAATATTTACTTGTGTGTGTTTTTCTAAATGTCTCTCCTAAGTAGCTTTGCAAACTGTTCACAAGGATTGCTTTGTCCTTTGCTGATTGTTCTGCCTCCGAGTATTTATCAAAATTGTGCTGCCAAAAGCTGGCAGAGAGAAATGATCCAGCTTGGAATTTAGCTTGGATCCTACGGCAAGCATTCTTGCAAGAAACTCCCTTTTGAAGAACATGAACATGAGTGGGCAAGGACTTGCTTCTGGTTTTCCTGCAAAAGTTCCTTTGTTTGGACCATTCCCTTCAGTTGCCTTTTAAAACCGACTAGAAGAAAAGAATGCTTTGAACAAAGCCACTGCCTGAACTCTGTTTATGTGCTTAACTGTTGTGATCACGGGGACAGAAATGTTTTCTTGCCCCACCAGTTAAATTAAGNTGATAATTTGCTCTTTATTAAAATTCTGGTGTGTTTGTGGGTTACAACCAAGGTTTTTTCTTATTAATGAGACCTGTAACTACTAAAGCGTTTACAACTTGTCTTTTGCTACTGCCATTACTCTGCAACTCACAAGCAGTTTGACTGAACTTTTTCAGGAATAGTTACATATCCAGTACTTCGGCTCGAGGATTAAGACAAATTTGCTCCATTCACATGTCAGTGTTTCATCTGGTTCAAAGCAAAATCTCTCAGAGCCATGAGAAAAATTAACAATCCAGAATTGCAAATATNTTTTTTGTAATTTGTCTTTGTATTTGTTGCATCAGAGGATGAAGATGTGAAGGAGTGGAATGTGAAGGTGTACGACACCTATAAGAGCGGAACATGGGGCCATCACTTTGCACTGCAGTAAAAAAAGTTGAAAAACGTTCACTTAACAGCCAGCCCAGAGAGCTCATTCTAGATGGATTCTCAGGAAAAAAACCCCAACAATTTCTTGCCCACAAGGAGTTTGTTAGCTCGTTAAAATGGATGTGGTTTGAATGGGATCCTGAAACTCTTAACTCGGCCCAAGGCTTACATAGTTGTAACTCGAGATTGGTCCAGCTTGGTGATTTTTGACTTAGAAGTGGCTGTGAACAGAAGACCCAAATTCCAGACTGTAGGAACACTGACCCACATGAGAAGAATAAGCTGGTGATGGGGTATGTGGTCACTCATGTGAACTCATCTAAAGTTCATGAGGGCCAG
>VYZR01056239.1:16313-34784 GCA_013400675.1 Oxylabes madagascariensis | reverse complement strand
GGGACTTGGTGGCCTTGGATGTCCTTTCCAACCCCAGTGATCCCGGGATTCTCTCACCCCTCGTAGAGACACCATTGGCTCTTTGCCACCTCCTGACAGACAGAACCTCAACTGGCGACCAAGAGAACGGAGACTGGGAGGGATGGGAGCCACCACAACCCGTGCCAGGGGACAGACACCGACCCCAGCCCACTGCTGGAGGATTTTTAAGGATGTGACCAGCCAATAAAACGAATGGGACACGCGGCACCTTTGGCCCCACTGGCCCAGAGGTCTCCCAAAGCTCAAAAGTGCCCTCCTCTGGCTGATTCCGACAGACTCCTCCGTGATTGCTGGGATAACACTTTTCTGTGGGAAGAAGGGATTAAAAACCAGCCGCAAAGCAATCACTGAAAAACCCAAGCATTCCTCAGGAAGAAATTTTTCAAAATGGTTTGAGATGGGCCGGCTGCACCGCCGGTCCCATCCCGGCCCATGGGAGGGAAGAGGCTCCGACCTGCAGGGAACAGCTTCCCTGGGATGGATCCTCAGCCAGGGATTGTGGTTCAGGTCAGGTTGTGGTTCTGAAACCTCGTGCTTTATGGCTCTCCACGTAGGTCTTGGAAAAAAAAGCCTCAGCTTTCAGAAGCGAGCTCTGAATTGCAGAACACGATTTTCTGGCTCACAGATTTCCATACTGCTAAGTCATCTTTGGACTTCTGTCTCCAAGCAGTTGCCTGACATATCCCAGATGACTATTTTAGGAAAAGGCAAATCATGCCCTAGAAATGCCTGTTTGCTCTGTGCTGACTGTAAAGGCAGTCTAGACGAGCACAGATGGAGATCTCTGTATTTGGTCAGGTGAATCACACCCCCACAGACTCAGGGTTTCAAAATTTCACCCTTCATCCAAGCTCAAAAGTTGCTTTACTGGCTAAAGTTGTTCATGATTGAAACCATCCATGGATATCTTGGGAATCACTGACTTATCTCTCTCACTGCATTATTCCACTGAGGTATGTCAGAGCATTTTTGCCTTTTTTTTTTTTTTTTCCCGTTTCATTTTAGTATCATGGGGAAGTTCTCTACTTTCCTTAGAAGATAATTCCATAGACCAGGAAATCTTGGATTTATTCTCTTTCTCATTTTCCCTTACGGAATATCTTGGGTATTTTCTAGAGATGATGTGTTTACTTTTAAAGAAATTTGAGGTACGATGAAAATTTATGCTTATGTACCTTATAAACTTTTTTAATTAATTAAACACATTTTTAAAATAAATCATTCTAGAATCTCATTACTCAGTTTAGTCTTCTTGTGCCCTATTTTTCAACTGAGCCTCAAGATTAGCTGATGTCAGTAAGGAGCTGACAGGACTACAATTTATAAGCTATTCTCCATCCATTTAAGAATGTTGACAATTGCTTAAGAAAAAATGAAACTGTTTTGTAAATCAATGAAGTTATATGTACCAGCAAACCTTAGACAGCTCTCAACAGGATTTTTACATGTCATTACCCTGATCTGCATGATACTTGGACAAAAGCATCACTAATTGCTTTTATCCTTCGGAACTGAACCAATTCAAGGCAATTCCCAGGAGGCTGCTGCAGAAAGGTGAAATTCCTGGGGCAGGGGTTCATTTGGGAAGCCCTAGAAAGCTCTTATGGTCTTTCTAGCTCACTCTTATGATTCTAAAGAACACCTTGTAGGGGCAACACCACCTTTTTTAGGGTTTTTTGCCAGCAGGAGTTAGGGCTAAGCCTCCCATGGCTCCTCTGTATTTAACCACATCACACAATTTGGGATTTAAGGTCCCCTCCAGTTTGACACCAGCACTCCCATCACCATCAACCCAGCTAAAAAAGCCGTCCCAAAACACGTTGATTACAGATTTTTTTCCCCCTGATAATTCTCCTCTCCACGTGGCAGGGAGTAGCCCTGGCTCTGCCTGGCAGCCCTGGCATGGATGTGCAAACCACCCAAGATGTTTGCTTCCCTTCCCAGCAGTCGGGACAGGGTATATTTGAGCTTCTTGGAACACGCTGGGCTTTGGGGTTTCTTGCATGTAGTGCTAAGTGAGCTTCCTCTCTTTGATTTGTGCACCAAGCCATGGGTGACAGAAATACTCTTCATTTTTCACTGACGTGGGCAGCTCCTCTCTCAGATGTAATTGCAGGAGTCTGCCTGGCCGGCTCAGACAGGCCACTTTGTTCCCTCCACAGCCCTGCCCACACCCATCCTCCCGAGTTTGGGACTTGGCTTGGCCTTTTCTAAACAGCCTGCTAAGGATTTATTAAATCTGGGCCCTCCATTAAAAAAAATAAATTTAAAAAAAAATATATAAGATATATATATATATGGATACAGTATTATAAAAATATATCTATATAAGGGATTATAAAAATAAACTCCCTGGCTTTGTTTTTTTTCCAGTTTGGTGATATTAGACCTACATCACCCAGTCTCCTGTCCCTGACTGTCTGAAGCTGTCTGGGTGTAACTGATGCTACAGCTTGGCCCAGAGGCTCTGCTGCCCCTGGCTACTGTAGAGCAGGAGAAAAGCCAATTGTAGTCCAGAAACTTCGAATTTTCTTGCCTCACCATTAACACTGGGAGCTTTATTATGATGAAACATTTTTAACACAGCACCATGAAAAAGCCAAGAGTGAGGCTCTCTAGACACTAAACATCCACAGGGAGGTAAGAGTCACTGCCTAGCTTGGAATTTTTCATATAAAATTTTTCAAAAAGAGGCAAACAGGGCAGGCAAAGGGTGTTCTGGGTCTAATTCTGAAATTATGTGAACTAATTGTGAACTCTTCTCCCTCTAAGTCTCTTGAACAGCTGCTATGGGAGACATCTCTGTCTGTACTTCTGATGGGCTGTAAAGGGTAACAATAATTAAAGCACATTTTAAATAAAAGATAAAAGTATATTTCTTCAGAATTTCTACCAAGGAATAGGGTGGCTTGGCAATATGGGGGGAAAGAAAATGGAATATTGTGTCAATACCACAAGATCTGCCTTTCTCTAAATATATAAACTTTGATTTTTTACAGTTTGACATATAACCATCCTCTTTCAAATTCTGCTTGCAATAGTTTCTCAAAATCAGGACTCAGCTTCTTCTATTCCAGTCATTTTTCATGACTTTTGCAGCCAAGTCTACAAAAAGACTTTAACACTTCACAGGTTCAGAATTACTTTAGTCAGGGAACTTTAAGGAGCTGTGCAAAGGTTTATTAACACTTGCAACAGCTCCCCAGGTGTGTTGTAGGGGGTTCTCATTTTATCCCCAACGTACAGACAGGGTAACTGAGGTAACAGCAGGCAAAAAGGGTTTGACTTCCCACTTCCAAGCTGCAGTGTGTGAACTATTAGATAATTATTCTTCTGAGAACAGTTTAAAGCCATAATGTCCAAATATTGACTATTTGTGCTCGAGTGCCGCTCTCAAAGCTCCCGGCTGGTTTCACACAGAAATTGTGGTCTCTTGGCAAAGTTTGCCCAGGGATTTTTGGCTGCCAGGCCGTGCCAATCCAGGCTGGGAGCATCAGTTCAGAGCCTGTAGGGGAGCAGTGCTTTGCTCTGGGGTCCCAGCACTGAAATCCCTGCAATGCACCCTGAGCAGGGCACACTGAGATGGCACTGGGGTCACTGTCACCCTCTCCTCTGTCCCCAAACACCCACAGCAAAGGCCAGAGGGGCAGCCCCACCCCAGCCCCACCTCTGTCACATTTGGGACACATTTTTCTGAAAATGAGCTGCAAAAATCCAAACTGTGCACCTTTTCCAGGCTGGGAAAACATCCTGAAACACTGCCTGCCTTCCACCCCATTACTAATCACTGTAAACAGCTGTTCCCTCTTTTTCTCTTGGTTTTTTTTTTTTTTTTTCATTATTCTCTTATACCATTCTGATCAACTGTTTGTGGCAAAGACAAAAGAAGAGAAGGAAAATCCCATATCCCACTCCACACAACTAATCCACACCATTCTTCAGCTCCCTAGAAATTGATCTGAAACACCTTAAGCTCATCTCATAATTTGTAATATTCAGGCTGCCTGGTATTCAAATTCACACCAGAACCCAAGAAAAATAAGAACAATCAAAGCGTTTTCCATTTCCAGTCCTCTGACCCATCCAAGTCTCTTGAACAACAGCTCATGAAGTAATGAATTCAGATTTTGCCAGTATCTACTAGGGTAGATCAACCTAGAACAGCTTGAAGCTATTAAAATGGTTCTATATATTTCCGTGAACACGTGTATTATGAAGTCAAAATGATGAAGTGCCTGGTAGAGATGGATTTTGAAAACAGTCAAGAACTGTTTGTTCCCAGCCCTGGAGGAGTGAGGGATCCCTGAGATGAACCATAGCTGCCAAATGATTCTGGTGCTCAGGAGAGCCTTTCATCTTCATCTCCTTCAAGACTCAGACAGAGATGAAAGTCCATTCTGATTATCAGCAAAACCTTCAAAGCTGAAGGTGAGGCAGCTCATGTGCTGTTTAGAAAAAAAATAAATAAATATAAAAACATCACACAGATGGCAAAATAACTGCAGAAAGGAAGAGCCAACTGTGAGTTTGTGTGTGGACAGGCTGGCATCTCCACTGCTCAGTGAGACCAGTTAATACAAACTGAACACCTGACTCTGTGAGTGGGGTGGGCTTTTTATTTGGTTGGAAATTTTGCAGTTGTTGGTCAGGGAGATTTTTGTTCTTTTTTTTTTTTTTTTTTGCGGGGTGGTGTTGTGGGAGGTTTTTCTTGTTGGTTTTAGTTGTTGTTTGGTTTTAGATTAATATAAATCTGTTCAGCGATACTTTTTCCTACTCCTATTCTCTTCCACCGCAGATCTGCTCCCATAAAGATGAACAGATTTCCATAAAATCAGAGAATGGTTTGGGTTGGAAGGGACCCTAAAGATCATCTAATTCCAACCTCCTGCCATGTGCAGGGACACCTTCCACCATCCCAGGTGGCTCCAAGCCCTGTCCAACCTGGCCTTGGGCACTTCCAGGGATGGAAAAAACCAAGCAGCTTCTCTGTATGAAACATCCCCCAGTGCAGCACTGCTGTGTGATATAGAACTGCAGAACAATCCTACTACAAGCAAATAACAAATACATCCAAGCCCTAAATACAGCCCAGTTCTCAGTTTGGATTAGGCAGGACTCAGGTGATTAGAGATCAGCATTAAAACAAAACCCCTCATGTCACCAAGCCAAACAGCTTTCTATCTATCAGTTTACCTCCTCCTGGGTCTTGCAGGAAATGTTTCTTAGTGGTCAACCCTCAATCTTTTGTACCCTGACAGCCGTTTACAGGTGAGAACAGAAGAGCAGGGTTTGCTCCAGAGTGGATAAAGGAGCGTGGCAATTTTGTGTGATTGGCACAAAGAAAATAAAAACCTGAGTTTGAACAGCAGGCCTTGCAGACAGAGGACACTCAGAAATTAGAAAGGGAGCAGAGCTCTTGAGGGTCTTATGGTTCTTTGTTGGTTTTTGGGGGGTTTTGCACTGAGCAAGGAACAGGTGTTCAGCTATTCCATAGCCAGGAGCGTCATTCCAGTCAGAGATGCCTCTCCAGCATCAAGGGTTTTCCAGGAACACATTTGCACTCATTAGCAGTTTTTGCCACAATGAAACAAGTCACCACAAGCTTGGGGTGCTGGCACAAATGTAGACTTGGTTGCTGTCCAGGAAAACACACCAAGTTGGTTTGAATGAGGGAAAGGGAGCTGGAGGAGAACAAAGCATCCTCTAGGTACCTTTAGCTAATCATAAAGAAAAAAAAAAAAAAATAGAGGGAATGGGAAACAAAAGTAATTGTGTGTTGACTTGGGTGTCTAAATCTCGTCATTGAAGATACTTTGCCAGGCCTTAATGCTCACACTCACACTCAGACTTGCCTCTTCAAGCGCTGGCACTGTGGATATACCCCAGGTAGCTCTCCAGAAAATGCACCTAATCAGCTTTTTGCACAGATCTCCTCATGTGCCCAGACTTAGAGCCCTTGTGCTTGGAAACAATCCTCCAGTTGTGCACCGTACACTGCCTCAGCCTCTGGGCCTGCGTTTTCACAGATTGACATTTATTCAATAACACCATACTTCGTACTGAGCCAGCAGCTCACTTTTTCAGGAAAAAAAAAAAATCAATTTTCAATGCATATCCAAAGGCATTGCCTTCTACCACTCCTCAGACACAGCACGCTGCTTTAACTAGGCTCTAACTAATTTTGTTTAGGCATTAACTCATTATATCTGCAAATCTGATCTCTGACAGTAATTGCTCTCTGCCAGCCACTGTCTGGCCCCTCAGCTCTGCATCTCCTGAGCAGCAGCCTCACGGGAGAGATCTGGTCCTGACGGACATCAAACCCAAACCTGTCCGTCCTTCTGTCCACATCTGCCAGCCAGAACAGGCCAGGAACTGCAGCACAGAGTGAAACATCAGGAGCAACCAGACCTTTTGGACTAAGTCTCGAAGAAGGGGTTGCAAAGTGTTGTGTTTTGGACAAATGAATACACAAGTTACTGGTCAGGAGCATTAGCTCCACATTATTCCCATTTTCCATCTGCCTCCTGCCTCTGAGCTCCACCTCAATGCAAACAACAGACACATCTTTCACTTCCCTCAGCCTTTGGGGAGATTTGCTCTTCTTTCCTCAGGTATCCCAAATCCTGACAGCAGGAAACAGCAGATTTATCCCGAAAGATTTTGTGTCCAAGGAAGTTCCTTGTTTGCAGCCTTACTGCTGTTGTGAGGGCAAATCTAAAGGTCTTGTGCAGCCTCTGTGAGGAGCCAAGGAAGGGTGTGGAGAAGTGTTTGTGCTCTGAACTACAATTTTGGTGACACAGAACAGCCCCAGCTGCAAACCATGAGGGCAGGAAGGAAATATCTCCCTCAGGAACTCAACAGCTTCCTGCAAAGAGCTGTGATGAGGGAAAAGCAGCGACACATCCATGGCATGGGTTAGAAAAAACACCAGGGTCCTGACTAAAAATGCCACAGCCGCATGGGTAAGACACAAAGGTGTAAGTCAGCTCCAATTTGTTCAAAACATTTCAACACATCAACTTTGCACCAGCGGGCTTTATGCCAGGGCAAACACCACCTGCCTGCACGACTCTAAATCCTGCCAGGTCAGGTGTTCTCCATCCTCCTGCTATGGCATAAATCTGAAATAAAGGGGCAGAACAGAGAGTCACAGGATCACTGGGGTTGGAAAAGACCTCCAAATTGATCGAGTCCAACCTGTGATCAATCCCCACCTTGTCACCAGACCAGAGCATTGAGTGTCACTTCCAGTTGTTTTTTAATCCTGCATGGATTCTGCATCTTGTGTTCGACAGAAAAGCTGCATTCCCAACCCTGACCTACACCAATTTATTACCTCTGGATGCACAGGTCTGGTACTGCCCAACCATAACCTGGAGCTGTATTTGTGCAAGCTCTTTTCCAGCAAAAAAAAATCAAATTTGAGAAGTTCCTACTTTCCTGCCTGACCCAGGTCTCCTGTTCCCTTCCCTACACCTCGGTTTTACCTCCTGTTTCCAGGTGCTGATGCAACTGGTTGTGGGGCTCTGTGATAAACTGGGTCAGGGAAAATTCTTTTTGAGCAGCAGTCGGGTTGGTTTTTTTTAATTCTGGATGATTTCACGTCTCCACAAAGAGCTGCCTCAGCACAACTGGGGGGCAATGAACTGCGTGGGACAGTGCCAAGAGCAAGTGGCCAAACGTGGGGGCAAAACTAAATTGCCTCTGCTGCTGGGGAAAACATTCATGTAACTGCTCCAGAGCAGCTTCCAACCTCCGGAGCAAATGATCAGCATAGCATTTGCATTTGGATTGAGGGGAAAATCCCCAAGGAGCATGTCTAGGCAGGTGGCTGTCTGGAGTTGGTCAGAGGTGGGATGGAAGGAGGGCATTCTGCATGAAAATTGGGTAAACAGTTCCCCGGGCTGCTCTGCACTGCAAGGATTTTAGGTTGTTTCCAAAACTTTTACCTCTCTATCCGTACCTTTGCCTTAAGCTTTAATAAATAAATCTTCCCTTGGCCTCGCAATGAAAGCTGTGTTGGGTCATGGGACCGGGCTCTGCGCAATGGAAAAGCTCATCCAGCTAATTAATTACTGCTCCTGCCTCCCTCAGCATCAGAGCACGGATCCTTTGGCTCCAGCTACACGGACTAATAGGAAGGCATTTTTAATTACAGCTGGGCACTGCATCCTCCCTTTGCAGTGCCTGGGTCCTCGGCAGGGAATTTTCCCTGTTGGAGCTCGTGGGAAATCCACGGGAGCCACCAGCGTGGGAAAGCTGGATCCCACCTGGGCTCTGCACCTCGCCCAGGGTGGTGAATGCTCGGCCCTGCTGCCAGCCAGGCCTGCCTAAGCCCGGCTTGGATGCTAAGCCTGGCTGCTGCTGGGTTTTTATTTGCTTGGGAATAGCAAAGGGGGGAAAAGGGGGTGAGGGAGGCGGTGAGGATGGCAGCAGGGTTACCACATCTGCTCGTTAGGATCATTAAGCACCGGCGCACCAAATGAATCATTAGGCATCGCAGCAGATCCGCACACGCTTTGCTTCTCCAAGCTCCCTGACTCCAGCCCCTGCTCTCTGTACAAATGCCCGGTGATTGTTTCGAGCAGCCGTGCCCATTCCCAATGTTACTGCTGCGAATCCTTCCAAAAAAGAAAAAAAAAAAAAATTGCTAAACAGATGAAGCTCTGCTGAAGGAACAGATCTGTTTATGGAACATACTTTTCTTTCACCAGACCAAATATATTCAGCCCTCTCAAGTAAATATGTGCATTAAAAACTCCCTAACTGGCTAAATGAAAAGAAAGAAATAGCAAATGGGAAATTATATAACAAGGAGCAGCTACAATAAGAAGGTGCCTTTTAAAATGCTTTATTGCATGTTCTTTTGAGGCTAAATCTGAGAGCAATTTTTAAAAAATTCCAATATCAAAAACTGAATAAATGGTTCAACAAGAAACTGAATAAATATGTGAAGGAAAGGGATTATTTTATTAAAAAAATAAATAAACCCTCAGCATGTATTATTGCAACCTAAATGTTGTCTTAGCCTGGAATATAAGAATCTGAAATCAGATCTAACTAGGCAAATAAAGCAATACTGACTTGTTTGTTTTTATTACCCAAGCTAATTTTTTTAAAAAATAATAATATAAATCTTTTTTTTTTTTCGAATTCTATTGTTCTTATTACTCAAGCAGTTATTTCCACAGTCATATGCTTGCAAGAGTACCTGGCAGCAGTTTCAATAAGTTATCTGAGTATTTCAAAACAGCTTTACAACAGCAGACAAAACCACTCCATTCAACGCTCCTGCACTGATCCCCTCTTGGCTCCCCTTCCACCCCAGCCCTCCCCATATCACAAGGCTGCTCAGACCACGCCAGCCGAACCAAAACCCCAGGAAATCACAATAGGATTAAAAAATCCTGAGGACAGGAGCCAGCCAGCAGTTTTTTTCCACGGGCATTAATAAAAGCAGGGTAAGCACGGCACTGAAATCTCCCAACCTTTACTCAGGTGTGGAGGGCTGGGCTGTGGCTTCACTGGTGTTTGCACACACTCAGCAGGCTGAGAGCAGCAAGGAATTCTGCAAGTCACAGTTGGCTGCTTTGATTCAGCTCTGGTGCAGGAGCAGGCTCAGGATTATTTATCCTGGTTTTCCAACCCCTTGGGTTTATTCTGATTTAAAAGAGTGAAGGTGGGCAACATCCATCAGCAGAGCCCTGAGTGCACAGGTGAGCCAAAAATAATCCCCACGGCTCTGTCAGTGAAGATAATATCAAATCTATCAGCTGCCTGCAGTTCCTAGGAGCTGCTTATCTCAAGGAGCTGTTAGATCTGATTTGAGTTCAGCCTGTTGTTTGGTCTTGTTTTCTTCTGCCTCCAATGGCAGCTCCACAAATTGTGCTTTTCATTCCCTCACAGAAATGCATCAGGGCCTTGAATTTTATCCCTGATGCAATATGGGCTTAGCAACAATGAGAACAGTGAGCAAGTCATAAAAATAATAAACCATGCTAGGTCTGGAGGCTATGAAATCAGTTCAAACCTACTGCGGGGAGCTGTGCTGCCTGCACAGAGCCACATGGCTTTCCATGGGCACCAGCCCATTTATGAGTCATGAAACATAATAGAGTATTGTTGAAAGCTTTGGGACCATGAGAAATTATCTACTGCCCGGCATGGGGAATGGTATAAACTGGCAAGGAGCTGGAGTTACATTCTTTTACAGAAATGAAATCAGACAGCCTTGGCCTGCTTGCCAGTATACAAAACCACAAATCATGAGGACAACTCCTTAATTAGGACTAATTTTTTTTTTTTAACTTCTTTTTCTTTTTTTTTTTAAAGAGTTGCCACTGCACTAAGCAGCCAGGGAAGCCAACATTTGCTCTGTCCCTCACTGAGTTATAATAAGGCAGAAAAGGTGGGTGAGACAAAAAGGAGGGGTAGGTGAGACAATCTCAGCATGAGCTCCCAGGTGACATCCCCTCATGCCAAGGACATGTGCCCAAGGAGAACATTTGCTAAATATTCTGGTGTGATAACACCAGGGTGCCATAGGTGTGCTTATCTCCATGCAGAGGAGAGAGGGAGGCAGCATCCTGCAGGGGAGAGCACAGGGCTGGAAATCATCTCCAATCCAAATGCCATCTTCCTCCTGGTTCCTGTGCCCAGAGGGGAAATGCTAAACGGCCCTCTGACTGAGAAAGCAAAAATCCTATTTTTAAATGAACAGTGAAGACTTCAGGAAATTGCATAACTGCAGGAATAGAGCTTAGTGGATAAATACCTGACAGGGAGAGAAAAGAAGACAAAGTCAGGATCTTTCCAGTGTTATCCAGGGAATGCACAAGGGGCAACGGGCACAGTGAATTACAGGACATTTCGTTTAAATACAAGAAAAAAGTTGCTTTACTCTGAGAGTGGTTTGAAAAAAAGAACAAGTGGAATCTCAGTCCTCAGATGGAGGATCCTTGTTAGGTTTGGGAATGCTACACACTCATCCAGTCAAGGAGAAAATAGCAGCATTATGTGTGTTCTTTAACAAATTTCAGTTGATTTCTATAATCTGGATATTGAGTTTTTAGTATGCATTAGTGAGCCCAGAAAGGTCAGTTAAATCCAAAAGATTAACCTCTCTTAGCAAACTAGTTGCTACCCTGGAATTAAAATATGCTGAAGGGAATTATGGCCCGTGTACCAGTGATGAATGAGCAGGAAAGGCCAAAACTGAATGGAAATCCAGCTAGGAATCATTCAGTGTACAAATGCAACCACATTTTCTATTGTGCAGCGGTTGCATCATGTAACACCCAGCCAATAACAATAAATCAGGAGCTCACTTCCCTCCTTCTGCCATGGATTATCTGAGGTGGGACCACTCTCTTCCCTTCCCCAAGGAAATCTCAAATTGACCAAAGCATGGATGCTGCTTGAAGCACGTGATTGCATTTGACAGTGATGAGATATTTATCCAAGAATGGAATAAATATCCAATGGAATAAATATCCAAGATATTTATTCAAGAATGGATAGATAGATAGAGACAGTTATTCTGAGACCACAATTTGGCTTCAAATTGACTTCAAAATAGAGGGGATCAGGCAGGTGCAACCCTGGAAGTTGAGGACAGACTTCTCTTCCAAAGGTGGCCTTCCTTAATAGGACCAAAAATAAAAGGATGCAGCTCACTTGTGGCACCCAGGGTTTCAGCTGCAGCTTCAGCAGGATGTTGGTGTTCTGGGAGAGCCTCTAGAAGAGGGAAGCAACAGCAGGCTGAGCATTTCAGTGGGATTCAAGGAGCACAGACTCGATTCCCAGCTCAACCCCCAGCTGCCTGCGAGGCCCTGGGAAGTTGTTCCAGCCAGCAAAGCAGAGGCTGCAGGCTCTGGGCCAAAAAATATCAGGACAATATGCCTGAAATAGAGAGAGAGGCACTCAGAAGTCACAGTCCCAGGCGAGCAGGGCAGGAGGGGAGGGATGATCACGTGCAGCACCTGAAATCAGTCTGAGGAAAGATGGAAGAGGAGCTCTCATGAAAGTCTTCAGCTCGATGCTGGTCTGGATCAAGAAAAAGCACCTCTCCCTGAGGACGGGTGCAGTCCTTAGGGAAGGGAACACACGTTCTCCATGCAAATATTGCAAATAGATTTGGCCACTGAACAGCTGCCTGTGCTGTCACAGCTCTGCTGGTACAGGGGCACGCACCTTCAGCAGGACCCACCCTGGGGGACAGAATAAATGCTGAAGGCCCAGGAATCAGGCAGGTCTGGGGCACAAAGGGGGAGAGTGTGAGTTTGGGGAGGCCTCAGGCAAAGGCTTTGGTTGGGTGGATGTCTGAGTCTCACGCCAAGAGTGAGATATCTTTCGTTATATTGGAAACCATCGCTACATAAAATTTTATACTCTCCCCACACACGTAGAACTGAGAACTCTTGCATGTTGTTCCTGGATAACCAAAATGTCACCTTCATAGCTCCTTGTGGGCTGCAGTTCCACCTCAGACTCAGAAAATGTAGCTGGTTCATTAAAAAAGAATATAAAAAATGAAACCCTCGATGTTTGTGACAATCACATAGACTTTAATGTCTTCCAGGTTCTTGGCTGGGATGACACATCTCAATAAAACAGCAAAAGAAAATGTCCTCTTTCATACAAACTAGACTCTTGTTTTCCACAGAGCTTTTCCAAGTCCTGGACACACGGTCATAGTAAATTCAACCTTTGTGACTTTACCTCTCTGGTCCAGCAATAACTGGGAGAGGAGATTGAACCAGAGTTTAAAACCACGTCACCACCAAGCATCTTTGGAGAAGGACAGAGAGAGGATCCAGAAGGGATTTGATCTCTAACCTACCAAGTAGGGTTACGGAAATAAAATCTGAAGTCCTAGAACTTTGTGAATTTGAATAAGTGGTGAGTTTTGGCCAAGGAAAGCAACGAAGGTGAAAGCTGGACTTCAAAACAAATATTTTCCTGCATTCCTAAAAGGCCTTTAGTTTAAAAAAAGCATTTGTAATAAAACCTAAAACAAGTTTTCAAAACTTCAGAAGCCAAGGGCACAAACAAGTTCCAAGACAGTAAGAAGAGCTGTATCATTGCATAAACTGTGGGGAGAAAAAACCCATTAACCTGAGGACATTGGTCAAAAAGTAAAGCATGAGATCAGAGTGGGGTTTGTTTGTTTATTTGTTTTTAAAAGGGCCCACACATTCTAAAAAGGGTTCTGGTTGGGGGCCTCTCTTTTTAATGTCTGCCTTTTCCTCCAGCTACTTTGTGCCACTGATTATTCTGGAAGCAATTCTCACCTCCCTGAACTACAGCACTTTTCTAAAGTTATGCAACATGGGAAGCAAAAGCTCAGTAATTGTGAATATTAAAGAATGTCCCTTGCATCAGCCAGTCCATCTGTGAAGTTTTGTTCATTAGATTACACCACTGACATATGGAAGAGACATTTCTGTGGAAGCCTGAATGAAAGAAGTTAGAAATGTTTTATTTCTCCATAAAAATATCATATGGAGAACTTCACGATTTTACAGGGGCTCCTAATATGTTTTGCCTTTATCCTTTTGTATACCCTTCTTTTATTTAATTTTTTTTTGCCCCCTCAATATGTAGACTAATTACAGTGATAAAACAACTCATATAAGATGTGACTCACACAGCCCTTAAGAGAACAATACAGCACTACCCTCAGACAGGGAAACAGCCCAGCTCTCAGCAGGCAATAACTCCAGGCCTGGGGATCATTCCCACGGATGCTTAGATATCGAGCTTAATTGAAGGTTAGGTAAGTCTAATTTTAGACTCATTTCGTGCCCACACATCCAGGTCCAAACCCTTGTTCTGGGAAACTGCAGATTAAAATGGATCGCTTTGTGTTTTCATTTGCATGCAGAGCATTGAGGGGGGAAAACCAACCCCTGGTGTTTTCGAGCAAATTCTGGCCCTGGGTGTGGCTGCCCAATGCCTTCTGCGTGGAATTTGCCCAGAGATATCAGGCAGGATGCAACTCATTCTGCTCTTAGGAGAGGAGCATGAACCACAAGTGCATTGCATGGTCTGNCAGCCTTCCCAAGGCATCAAGACACAGCAGTTTGGCCTTGTTGAAATGAGGATCAAAACAGACACTTAAGGAATAAAACCCAACCTGAAGCTCTCACAGCAGTGCTAAGAAGGTGTCCAGTCCCATCCAAACCATGTCCCTGTCCTGTCAGAGCTCTTCCAGTGCACTGAGCCATCTCCCACCTCAGGACCAGCTGGGTGACCCAGTCCCAAGGGTTTGTGACCATTCCTGTGATGACAGAGGAAGGGAGAGCCCAGGCACCTCAGACCCCGAGAGTCTCCTTGGGTGTGGATCCAGCCCCCCAGCTTTTGGCTGCTCCCCCAGCACTGCCGCTGCAGCCCACCACGTGAGTGAGGTGCCAATGCACCTGCTGGTTGCTTTTCCTCCTGAGAATTCCATAGGGAAGTCTCTTGGTGAGTGATTGTGGAAGGATAAGCATAAAATTGGACTGGGGAGTAGAAGATGAAGGAAAGCAAGAGATGGAGTTTATGGAGACAGGCTGAGAAAGTTGGGGCTGGTCAGCCTGGAGAAGATAAAGTTGTGTTGGGACCTCACAACCTCTGCCAGTACCTGAAGGGGCTACAAGGGAGTGGAAGAGGGAATTTCATCAGGAACTGGAGTGACAGGACAAGGGGAACAGGTTCATACTGGCAGAAGGGGACAACAGCTTAAATATTAGGAAGAAACTGCTCCCTGTGAAGGAGGTGAGGCCCTGGCACATGTTGCCTGAAAATATTCATGGCCAGGTTGGACAGGGCTTGGAGCACCCTGCTCTAGTGGAAGGTGTCCCTGCCCATGGCAGGGGGTGGAACTGGGTGAAATTCAAGGTCCCTTCCAACACAAACCACTCTATAGCTCTATGCAAGTTTAATACAGTAAAAAGCAAATCAGAATTACAGAGAGTATTCCAAAGCCTCTGCCTTGCCCTTTGCTCCAGCCCTGGGATGACAGCTCCCTGCCATTCCCCTGGATTCCCATCCCAGCTGTTGAACCCCCCACTTGCTGTCCTTATCTCCTGTGACACGCAGAGCACATGCCAAAGGCCCCACATCACAAAAGGCTTCAACCTATGCCTGGCCTGAGCCTCCCCTGCTCAGCTGTCACAGCCACAGCTCGCTGTGAGACAAACTATGGATTTCTTTCCAGAAACGCTGTATTTCACACAGTTTCCACAAGGCCATTCATCACCCTCTCAGGAAGAAGCAACTGTGTTGAGAGGACAAACCCAACTTCTCTGCACATGTGTTTACCCAGCTAATGAGAAATGAGGAATGTCTGGCTGTATGCAAAGTCAAATTCCTCCAGAGATCAAGTATGCTTAGATCTGGCCACAAGAGCAACTAATAATATGCAAGTGTTAGGAACTATTCACAGGCTTAACCCAACTGCAGTGAAGTCAATGGTTTAACTCTCCCTGCCTTCAAAGGGAGAGGGATCTGGCCTTGGCGCATGCTGGAGGCACAGCTCCCTGCCAGGCTGGCTCATCTCCCTGCCACCAGTTTAGGAGCTGTAGCCTGAACAGGAGAAATCCCCAAATGACACCATTTACTGTTACAGCACATCCTGATTCCCTGCCTTCCCCCTCTAAATGCCTTTGTTTCAGACAGAGGTGCTGAATTCTCTAACCAGATACACGTGCACACCTGAGGATGAGCAGAAGGACTGAAAACAGTGAATCCTTCCTGGACCAACGGGTGGAGGTTGTGTCTCAATCCCTTTAACCAGGCACAAGTCAGGCTACAGCATCCTGTGAGCTCCTGCTCTCCAGCCCCTGCTGTAGAGAGCAGCACAAAACACCCCTGCAGCTCTGCTCCCTGAGAAGATGCAATTAAGATGCCTTTCCACCTCTACAACAGGCTCACCAGCACGAGCTCTTTCTGTACAAGAACGAGTTTAATTTGGCAGTGGGAGCACAGGAATGGCATCCAGAGCCCCTGAGCCTTGCCAGCCGTTTGTCCCATTTGTTCAACCATCTTGCACAAGCCACTTAATCCAATTTTACTTTTGTTTCTTCTTTTTTTTTTTTTCAAGCTGGTTACCTGAAATAGGGCCTGATCCAATCCCCAGAAAGGCAAATGGGAAGTTTCCAGTCCACTTCAATGGTACCCATGGGCTCCTAGGCCTCTATGTCTATATTTAGGCACTTAAATATAGTAGTCTGGGCTTCAGAGATTATTGAGTGCCCACAGCTGCCACTGATCTCAGAGGGAAAACGAGGAACAAATCTCTGGTTCAAAAAGTTTCTCATCTGCAGACTGGGAAGGCATAATCAAGGGAAATATCACTGTACTCTTGCTGGGGTATGGATTTCTCCTTACACGGATGCTGTGACCCAAATCAGACCAGAGCTGCAGGAATTCTGCTGGGATGACACAGCACAGCTCTGTCTGTGTTCCTTCCCACAGACTCAAGCACTAAAGATTGCAATTCCCTGCAAAAACTCTGCTTGAATTCTCCAATCTGCGGCCCTTGTGAAGGTTTAGGAAACTTCACTTGGGCAAACTGAGCAAATTGTTGGAGAAATGGAGGAAATTCCTCTCTCCAAAAACCACTGTGACCAGTTCTGCCCAGTTCCACTGGTGTTGTGGACAATATCCTCCTTTTAACAAAGCTGTGGGAACCCGTGAAACTGATATTCCCCAGCAGCCAAATCCTCAGCACCAGGATCTTAAATAGGCAGAGTTAGCAGGAAAAGTGATGGGCACGAGGCTGGGATTGCTCCATTGCCACGAGAACCAGCACAGCAGGAAAGAAGGCAGAGGCAGGGAAAGAGACGGGGCTCAAACTGCTTTAATTTGTCCCAATTTTCAAAGCAGAAGTAATGTGGATCCTTTGTCCATGTTCTCGCTCATCCTTTCATTTCTGACATTGGGAAATACACAGGAAATGGTTTTAGTCATCTAAGTTATCTTAGCTTCCATATAAACTGCTTTTGCTACATTCTGGGGACTTGTCAGAGGCATAATTCATCCACTATTTGTGCCTTGAATGGGCCCTAAACATTAAAAAAATAAATCAGAAAAAAGATTTTGTGGCTTATTGAAACTTCCTATGAAGTTTCCATTTGGGTTCATCACAGTTCATCACAGATTTGTAGATTTGTGCCACCCCAAAACTTGTCAGAGAACCAGAGGTACAAAGATGCTGGAATGATTCTACAAAACCAGGATCCAAATTATTCCTGTGCTTATCCTCCTTCACCTGCAGGCCTCCAGTTCAAAGGACACTCCATTTTCTGACACCAGTACAGAGAACAAAATCAGCTGAACTCCATCTCAAATAGGAATAAACTGCATTTTGCAAGTAATACGTGGAATACAAATATGGTGTAGTAGTGATAATTCTGTCAGTTTTAGAAGCTGCGTGTACAGTACAATTCTACAGATAACTGTGTCTATTATCTGGTGATGTCACTCCTCAAGAGGACTCTGGACACGACAAATTCTCTTGCCAACTGCATCATATAAAATATTCCAATTCTGGCATTTAAGGTAAAAGGAGAAGATAACGAAAATCTGATTAGAAATAAATAGTAACATATTCTTTCCTGAAACAACATTTGGAAGCTGATGGACATTAGGCCAAAGTGAGAGCCTGATTTTTCATTTACAAATAATAACTAATTATCATATATATCAATATCATTTAGCACTTTTTCTGTGCATTTCTATCCCCTAAAAACCAGGCCAGGGAGAGACATACATAAAAAAAATCCTGAGAAAAAAACCCTAGCAGCTCTCAAGGGCAGAGTGAAAGTCTGGACTTGTAAAAATGCTCGGGCACCAGTCCAAGCAAAAGGCCCAGTCTTTAGAACAGCTAAACAAAGGAGAGCAGGACCTCATCCCACACCAGGCTTCAGGGGACAGTGAGAACCTGCAGAACTGTGGTCCCAAAGGGTTCAACATCAGCAGGTGTGAAGAACAGCCCCCTCCAAGGAATGTGGGAATGCTGCCCGGGAGCCCACTGCCAGCTTAATGGAGATGGAAGGAGAAAGGTAACCCAGACACAGATCAGTGAAAGTCAACTTATTTTTAAACCTGCTCTGCAGTAACCGGGAGCTGAGGTGCAGCAGGCAGGACTGGGTGGTGCTGGGGCTTGTGTCCCTTGGCTCTGCTTGGCTTCATCCCCTCACACCAGCTAAAAGACACTTTATGACTTCTAAATTTCTTTTTTACTATTACCAGCTTTGAAGCAAATGGACCAACTGTTTGTCATTTCTAAAGGAAGGAGCCAAAACTGCATTTAACAGTAAAGTTAGGATTTTGCTGCACTGCTCAGAAGAAATGAGGGGTGAGTTGTGCTGGCAGGAGCCAGCTTGAAATGCTGAAAAAAAATGCTGAAATCAAGACAGGAATCATCAGTACAACCCACCA
>VYZR01056233.1:0-10450 GCA_013400675.1 Oxylabes madagascariensis | reverse complement strand
CCATATGAAAGTTAAAACTTCAGTTTTGTGCAATAGCTTCTTGTTGATTTTTTTTTTTTTTTTAAGCAACCGAAGATAGCCATATAATATACTGTTCTTTTTGCCCCACAAGTTCAAATGTCATTAATTCAGTTTCTGTCATGGATGTTTTTTTCTTTTTACTGGCAGTAAACATTTTGACTATTAATGGTCAGCAGACTGGTAACATCCCATGGCATAATTTGTGAGAATACAGCAGAGGCTTGCATAAAACACTTGTCAAAGCATGACCTCACTGAAACCGGTTATTGACTCCTGGGACTGCTTAGCAATGGCTAGTTTTTTTCTTGGTGTTTTCAACTGTTTGTTCAGACCCCAATCTCTTCCATGCATGTAAGTCACATGCAAGCAGGTGAAGCCAAGATTCAGTGACCTGGCCTTCTGCAAATGAGCATGTGGTGAGAGAGCTTTTGCTTTAAATCAGCATAGTGGATTAATATTTTTCCAGTGCTGGAATTACTTTTGGCAAAATATCCAATACAGGGTAGAAGAATATTGTGAACATATGAATAATGTGATAATCTCTATTTGTAGTTCTTTGAAATGTACTGCTGCTCACATTTGACTAGGTAAATTGGATTTTTGAAGCATCAAATGCCATTTGTTTTCTGTAGTTCTGTTTTTCTTACTTCCAGNTTTTTTTTTTTTTTAATACTGTAGATTTTTTTGGGATGTGTGCTTCTATACAGCAGAACCTTTGTCTTGGAAAGAGGCTTACAAGGAAATAATTTATCAAGACACAGAGTAGTTTCAATGAAATTCAGTTGGGTCCTGTACTGTTGTTTATTGATGCATTTCTTCTCTCTTTCCCAGATTGTTGGCAACTTACTCTATTATCGCTACATGAATCCAGCCATTGTCGCACCAGATGCATTTGACATCATCGACCTTTCAGCTGGAGGTCAGCTGACGACAGATCAACGCAGAAACCTTGGTTCCATTGCAAAGATGTTACAGCATGCTGCATCCAATAAGATGTTCATGGGAGACAATGCTCATCTAAGCATCATTAATGAATACCTATTGCAGTCATACCAGAAATTCAGGTAGAAGACTGTAGCTAGTTAAGCTGGGAAGTTTGGCAGAGGGTAACATTGCAGGTAAAAAGGGAAAATAGTAAATTTAGAATATGGAAAATTCTGTCTCTGTCAAATATGCGGTCTGTTAAAAATAAGAGATTTCACTCCAGACTGCCACATGCTTCGGTGACAATGGCAGATAAAATGTGTACCTGGAATTTATGAACAGTGCATTGTAAGTTTAATGAGATTACAAAGTTAAGGGTTTCGAATGTCCGCAATAAAGGTTGCTTTTGCACGTACTTATTATGGTACTTTGAATGTGGACAACCAGAATGGACATATATTCTTCCATCCTATGTGAACCCTGGTTCCACATGAAAATCTAGTGGCGATCAGGAATAAAGCAGGTTGGCATTTAGCTATTCATGTAGTTGAAGTAAGCTTTTGTTCAAGAATTGGCATTACCCTGTGTTTTTGAAAAAAGCTAACCAGAGGTAGTTGAGGGCAAAGGATGATAATGCAGTAGGGGCAGGAGAACGAGGTCACTGCAGCAAGTTCTGTCAATTCTGAAAATGAGCAAATGTCAACATGGTCAGTATCAATGGTTGAATTTACTAGTTTAAAGAGCAGAGTCTACGCTTGAGATTGTCATGGGGAGGTAATACTCTTGACGTATCGCATGGCTCTCAGAGTCATACTGACTGTTCTCTCCTTCTTTGTTCTGAAGACGTTTTTTTCAGGCTGCCTGTGAGGTTCCTGAATTGCAGGATAAATTTAATATTGATGAATATTCAGACTTGGTGACTCTCACTAAACCAGTAATTTATATTTCTATTGGTGAAATCATCAATACACACACTGTAAGTATACATCAGTCACAGTTGCTCCTTATAAGCAGTGTTTGTGAAGAAAATGCCGCTTCTGTCTGAAATGCAAAGTTGACAAATACAAGGCTGAAAATTGTCATGATTGGAGTTTGTGAGAGCTTGTTGAATTATAGAATCAAGTAATTTAGTTATGACTTCATTAAGTGTCTTTGAAAAGCATTTGAGTATGTGATCTTGGCACAGTTCTGAATGTTGACATTGCTGCTTTGGAGTTCAGTGATTTTTTTCTAAAAGATACCCAGCCTAAAGTGATGAAATTTTACTGTCTAGAAAAGGATGTACTGTTAAAACATAATTGTTTTTTTTGTTCGTCTAGTTGCTCTTAGACCATCAAGATGCAATTGCTCCTGAGCACAATGATCCAATTCATGAGCTGCTGGATGATCTCGGAGAGGTTCCTACAATTGAGTCCTTAATAGGTGGTCTGATTTGTTCTGCTAAAGTAATATGTGATATTACCTTAAATGGCCTAAAGTGCAGTAAAGGAACAGTAAGAAATCATCACATGTCATTTTGGAGGATGTGCTCTAAAAAGCAGCAGCAGATTTGTTGCAGTATATTTTCTCTGCATAATTTACTGCCCTGAAAAAAACAGGGGTTCTTTCTCTTCTCCCCACCCACCTCACCTCATCCCACTCTAGAAGTTTCTAGAAGACAGACAGATTTTGACGTGTTTTCTTTGTTCCGTTACACTGGAGCCGTTTCTCTGTGCTTATGTCCACGTTCCAGCTTGTTTGCAAAGATACATTCTCCTTTCTGGAGATTGTAGGTGTTTCTTTCAGAGNATACATTCTCCTTTCTGGAGATTGTAGGTGTTTCTTTCAGAGTGTGATAAAAAATGTATTAAATAGCATGTGTTCCTGTAAGAGTCTTTGGCATGTGGACAAGTAACATTTTTCCTCTCCTTTGAAGTTTTTTTTCCATAAGAAAAATAGAATTTTATCCTCTTCTTGTTGGGAAAAGAAGGAACTAACACTACTAATCTGTGAAACTTCTGGAAACCTGAGCCACAGTTTACTGCTTCAGGATATAACACATACGGGAAAGATGCGCAAATTTTTCTCCTTCGTTGACTTCTACGTTGCAGTTATTTGAAGTTTCAAGTCTAGCAGGGGGGAGGGAGGCAAACCAGGTGCAGTTTTTGGAGAGGATGCTCTGACAGCAAGCACCTTCAAGTTGCTTGATGAGAAAGGTTGGAACCTTCTAAAGGAGTCATTGCAAGCACATTTTCTTCCAAGTGCTGGCAAAGAACAGAATGTAAGAAGCATTATCTGAACAAGCATAGACCATGGGTTTAGCTAGAACTTGCCCTCCTTCTCCATTTCATTTCTCCTGGGTGCATTGTGTCACTGTGGCTAATATGTCAGAGTTAAATCTTTCTGCAGCCCTTTAAAAAATGGGGGGAAAGGTACCAACAATTGTTCTGGTGAAACTTCATATGCAATTAGAGCAAGAAAATTTCTTTTTGATGGGATAGCTTACTTTGTTTAAGAAATGATGACAAGCTTGGTTGCTAACAAAGGCTTTGCTCTTAGCTTGACACATTCATTTGGATGAGGACGTGGATATACGAGTGTCATCACATTTTTGTTTCTAAAGTACTTTTGGCAGTTCAGCCACTCTTCTCGGTGAGATACTGAGATACAGTGTGGAATACACGTAAATCTTCAAGGCATGCGAAGTGGTGATTTTGTGGTGCTATTCTGGCCAGTGCATTCCCTCAGATTTGTTGTGATAAAGTCTGTAATGTATTCAAGATTATGTCTTTAAAAGTTGGTTTGGGTTTTGAAGTGCCCTTTGACAGTATAGAAAGCAGTCTAGTTTTTCTGTGATCTGTTACGTAGGGAAAAATTACCAAATCCTAACAGTCAGGAAGGTAAAGACTGTGATGTAATCTATAAACTCTTTCTGCTTGGCAGGGGAAGGTTCTGGCAATGTTAATGACCCCAGCAGGGAAATGCTAGCAAAGACTGAGGTTTCTCTCACACTCACTAATAAATTTGACGTTCCTGGCGATGAGAATGCAGAGATGGATGCAAGGACAATTCTGTTGAAGTAAGTAGGGGGTTACTGCCTGGTATGTTACTCAAAAGAAGGAGCAACTGGAACTTTAACAGTTAATCTGCATGTGAAAACAAGAGAATTAAAGCATCATTTAAAGAAATGTGTGGGCGCTGTTACTCCAAGTACACTGAGATTGTAGCCATGTCCTTTTCCATGCTGTAGCATGACTTTTAATTGATGAAGACTAATAACCTTTTTGAGAAACATAAGTCTTACTACCCTAATGGAAAGGGAGCAATGGACTGTCAGCGATTTTATTGTTGCCAGAATCTTTATTCTGGGAAACTTTTTACAGATACTGACTTTTGGCTAGTTTTAAGCAAATCTCTGTCACTGAGATGTATAGAGCTGACATTCAAATGCATGTTTACTTCCTCCGATACACTCCTGCTCAGATGCTATGTAGTTTATTTGAAAAATCTTTGGTCGGCATGTACTTGGCTTAGGCAGTCAAGTGATCTCCCACAAGAAACTTTTGTCTCCAAAAATAATTTTAACCAGACTTCTTAAAAGATACCATCAGTATTTCTATCCACCAGACTAAGGTGACATTGATTTCAAAAGTAAAGATTTACCAGCTGCACTGGTAATCGTTTAAGTCGTGGATGATGAGGAAAATGCAGATGTTAAGCAGTTTGTGTGATTCCAAAAATAATTCCAGCCTGACTGCAGCGATGCTATTTGGTTTCATTGTGTGGCTTAAGGACAGAAGTGCTTCACAGTGGACACCGACTGTGATTAACTCTCAGCTCAAATCAAGGAATGACTCTGTCTATCACCAGACTGGAGTTGAGATCTACCTTGTCTCCCATGCACATAAGAAAATAATCCTTTGGGGTTTTTTGGTACCTGTTCAGATAACAGATCACTGAAGCATGCTTGTGGATGGATAATATTATAGAGCTTTTCTAGTTGCACAAATGGGCTGTGGCCACTACCTGCTTTATCTTTCACCTTGAATGTAGTTTCTGTGGTTCAGGTGGCAGTGCTAGGGCTACCTTGTAATATATGGGGCAGCATCCTTGCTGTTTGAGGGAGTTTTGGGGAACAAGTTGTGCATATTACCAAGAGGAGCCTTTCAGGGAACCGGTTTCCAATAATGCACTGTCCAAAAAGTAAAGTGCTTCTCAGGGTTCTGGTCTGGTTTAGCCTATGACTACCTGGGTGCTCATCCAGTACTAATCTGACTTTAAATAAATCAGCAACATTGGTGTTGTTGCAGAAAGAAGAATATTAAAGGTCTTTCTGTTTAAATTTTTTTCTCCTATTCTCCTTGGTATCTTTGCAGCACAAAGCGTTTAATTGTTGATGTAATCCGCTTCCAGCCAGGGGAGACGCTGACTGAAATTTTGGAAACTTCAGCTACCTCAGAGCAAGTATGACGCTGTTTGTCTTTGCTGGTTTTAGACTAGGGAATCCTCATCTGTCTATCTATATATGGGTATATGTGGAACTCTCTGTTGATGTATTGCAGTGAAGCTGTCTACAGTGGTGATGGAGCAGGGTGTAATGCTAATCAGGAGGGTGTACAGTGGAAGTAAACTGTATATGTGAATCTTATTCCTGCCTAGTTGCTAGAAACTGTTTATGTGGAAGACCATTTTAGATGATAGGTAGGCTTCTCCTGGTTGCCATGTGTCGAATGTGTTCATCAAAAGGCGATCATTCAAGTCAGTATGGGAATTGCCAAGCAAAACTCTTTCTCCTGTGTTATGCCAGAGATCAGACAATCTGTTTCTGCTTCTTTTTGTCGCCTTAAAATTGATCCTGCTTGTGAACTCACAGTTTTTTGTTCCCTTCTTCTAGGAAGCAGAGCATCATAGAGCTATGCAGAAACGGGCCATTCGTGATGCTAAAACTCCTGATAAGATGAAAAAATCTGTCTCTGTAAAGGAAGATGGGAACTTGAATCTCCAAGAAAAAAAAGAAAAAATCAAGGCAGGCCTGAAGAAGTTGACAGAACTGGGGCCAGTGAATGCCAAAAATAAATACCAGGAGCTAATCAATGACATTGCAAAGGTATACCGCGTTTGATGGTTTCCTGGTAATTATAGTGGAGTTTTCCCAATTTGCAGCTTTGTGAAACTGGCTTGAGTTTTCAAAAGGAGAGTGAGGGTTTTAGTAGATAATTTATAGAGAAAAATCTTACCTTTTGTTGCAGCATTTCCACTTCTTGGTATGTGGGAAGTCCTTTATTTTTATATGTTTCTGTTCTCTCAAATGACTACGTTGCCAGGTTCTCAGGTACTTTAAGGAAAAACTTAATAGCTTGGAAGGGAAATTCTGGTGTGTGATGTCTTCTTCTGCTTCATTTCACTAATTTAAATAGTGCCTCTACAAGCCTATTCACACAAAGAAGCTTTGCTCATAACTTTAAGACACCCTAACTGTTATTTTTATTTAAATGTGCCCATTAAAGAACACCTAAACGATAAGGGGGGTGGCTGTGAAAAACTTACAAAAGAGATCCAGTATTGTTGTACATTGCTACAGTGACAATATATTTTGTATCACATTGTTTACTGAAAAACTGTTCGGGAAATTTTATGTAAGTGAAACAACTAAATAATCGCCTTTAGGGATCTGATAAGAATTAATCGTACTATAGATATGTGTCACAAATTAAAGTAGCAGTCAATTAATGCAATTTTCTTGTTTAGACATTAAGGCAAGTGATGCTTAAAGGCTGACTAACAAAGAAAAAGAATGAAGTCTGTGTGGTGCTGTGGTTGTAGTGCTTGATTTTTAAGATACTTTCCTTATGCAGTGCTGGCAAAATTGCTGCTTTTATATCATGGGCTTTCAGTGCCTACTCTAGTCATTGCAACTAGGACAGAACTGCAGTTTGAGAAAGCCACCAAAGGTGCATGTGTACTGCCTTGTAGAGTTGGTTAGTTCCAGAAATAGTCATCACAGACAATAAGCTGTGACACTTAAACTGGGGCAAGTGCAAATGAGCGCTCAAGCCTGTAGCATGAAGCAAGACTAAGCAAAATCAAATGGTGTGTTTCAAGTACTCGGTGGCTCTGGGACTGAGTAGCTGGAGAGCTCAAATGACTGTTAAGTCTCTGCCTGTCTTTCTCTGCGGTGTAGGATATCAGAAATCAGCGTAGATACCGTCAGAGAAGAAAGGCAGAGCTAGTGAAGCTGCAGCAGACATACAGTGCCTTGAACTCCAAAGCCACTTTTTATGGAGAACAAGTAGATTACTACAAAAGTTACATAAAGACCTGCTTGGATAACTTGGCCAGCAAGGGCAAGTAAGTATCTTGAAACTGTAGAACCATGGAATGCTTTGGGTTTGAGGGGACCTTTAAGGACCATCTAGTTCCCATGGTCCTGCCACGGGCAGGGACACCTTCTACTGGACTGGGTTGCTCCAAGCCCCGTCCATCCTGGGCTGGAACAGTTCTGCGATGGGGCAGCCACAGCTTCCCAGGGCAACTTTTCCTGGGGCCTCACAATCCTCACAGGGAAGCTGTTGACTGCAATTCTTTGAGTGAAACCGTCCGGTTGAGTCATTATCCATCCAGTGGGTCCATCTGTCAAATTCATGTCTCCAATTTAGACACAAGGATGCTGTGTGGAACATTGTTGAATGCTTTTCACAAATACAGGTAGATGACTGTCGGTCACTTTTCCTTCATCCAGAAATGGTGTATTAACCCTGTTGTAGCAGATCACCAAATTGGCCAGGCACCTGAGTGAAGGTGTATCGGCTGTCACCAATTACCTGCTTGTTTTTCATGTATCTTAGCATAGTTTCCAGGAGGATCTTGCCAGTCACAGAGGTGACACAGACTGCATCTTCTGTCTTTTCCTTTTCCAGTTGGTAGGAGCTTCACTGGACTGCCACGTTTTCTCATATATGATGGATAGTGGCTTATCCACTTCCTCCACTAGTTCCCTGAGGACCCACAGACACGTCTCATCAGAGTCCATGGACTTGCACACTTTCAGGTTCCTTAGATGTTCTTGAACCTGATGACCTGCAACAAATGGTTCCATGGCCCTAGAAGTGCTTCTTACAAGGAAGCACGTGTTGATAAAAAGAACCGTGATGCTTATCTGCTCAGAGCTCTTTGTCCAAGCTCTTTCCCACAATGATAGTTTTAGCAAAAGGGTCTCATCAGCAGTAAGGAAATACAGGGAGATGTCCTTGCCATGAATGGGGTCAAAAAGACAAACTTGAAAGACTTTTTGGTCCCTTTGGGAGAAGAGAGTGCAGAGTCCAGTAGTATGAAGGTTGTTGTCCACATATGCACTTGCTGCTCAGTCAGTCTGTCCTGTCATCCTTCTTAGGAACAGAATATGAGAAAAACATAGTTACCTGCAAGGAAACCCTTGATCACAAATTGTCCTTGTTTTTATGCCAAATGAAGTCAGCTGTTATAGTGCTAGACAATAAATATTTTCTGGGGGGCAAAAAAATTGTTGTCTGTTACAGTCAGATGTGAGAATGTCAACCCTTTTCATTTGCAGAATGGAAAGACAAGTTTTTGAGTAGACTCAGCTTTCTCCATGTCAGTTGTCATTAGACCTCATTTTGCCTAATGAGAGATGGTATTGCTTTTTATGAAGTACCATATGGTTATGTTTTGGCTGGGAATTTTTGGGGTTTTGTTGTTGTTTGTTTGTTTGATTTTTTTGTTGTTGTTTGTTTGGATTTTGTTTGAGTTTTGTTTATTACTACTACTACTACTACTACTACTATTATTATTATTATTTCCCTGTTTAAATAGTAGAAAATTTTCCTGTTGGTAAATAGTAGAAAATTAAAGATCTGTTCTGAGCTACAAGTGCTTTCTAGGTAAACTGACTAGTGGAAGTACATTATTATCTATCATTATTCATAGTTCATTAGCTGTACTGATTCTATGCCCTCTTTCAAACAGGACTGAAAATTTACTGCTCAGAATGTCTTTACTTGTTTGAGTGACCTTTGGATTTGTTTGGTTTGTCTTTTTTCCCCAGAGTCTCCAAGAAACCTCGAGAGATGAAAGGCAAAAACAGTAAAAAGATTTCTCTGAAATACACAGCAGCTCGACTTCATGAGAAGGGAGTGCTTTTAGAGATTGAGGACCTGCAAAGTAACCAGTGAGTATCTTTTTAAAATTCTTTAGAGCTAAATAAGCTTTTTGGAGGAAAAGGAAAATAGGTATGCTGAATTCTTGTCTTTTTCTTAGAACTAGTCTAGGTGCTGGTAGTTGAGGACCAGAAATTTTGAGATCTATTTGAGGCTATGTCACATTGTCTTGCAATTTTGTTCTTGGAATTTTAGTGTTGTTGGTAGACTTAGATACTAAAGCTGAAAAAATTGTTCTGATGACTTATGCTGGTATTCCTAGGGCCAAGAAACCTTGCATAGTGATCACTCTTCAGTTCTCTTTTTCTGGTTGAAGCAAAGCAATTCTTTGATTGAGAAGTGTAATGTGATTTAAACGTGACATCTGCTTTCCTCCAACCCCTTCTCTGTCACCCCCACAGTTATGGAAGGGTACCTCCTTGGGTGAATTGTTGTTATGGTTAATAGCTTTCCTTGTTGAAAAATCAGCTTAATGCTAGCTTGAGTTTCTCCAGCTGTAGTTTGCTAGCCTTGAGAAGCTGGCATGTCTTATGTGAAATATAGAGAAGCTGGCTCTTCGTAGAATTTTTTCAACTCTGAATCATACTTTGTACTCGGTGCACTAGATGAGGCATGAATGTGCAGCATAAAGTAGACTGCGTAGATTGTACAAGCTAAATTAAATTACCCTGTTTCCTGCTATGCTTGTGTGAAGATGTGATTTACCAGACGTAGAATCTGTTTGGCTTCCACTGATTGTTGTATTGAGTGTGGTTGGCTTTTACAGGCTCATTTCAAATGGGGATAATAGAATAAAGAGTTAAGAATAGAATTCTTAGAAATTTATCTTCACGTTTCATCTCATATATTCCCTCCATGTGATTTTTCATTTCTCAAATTCCATAGGTTTAAAAATGTGATTTTTGAAATCAGTCCGACAGAAGAAGTAGGAGATTTTGAGGTTAAAGCAAAATTCATGGGTGTACAGATGGAAACCTTTATGTTACATTATCAGGTAAGAACTGTCGTATTTATTAGTGTCATGTAAGTTCCCCTTGCCAAACTCTTCATCAAAGTAGCAATGACATGTTTTTTGCCTAAACGGCCCGAAAAATGCTTTAAAAAATAACCTATTTGTTGCAGGCGAAACAGATGCAACATGTGCAGGGGATCCAGACTGCTTTTTGTTTCTTTGCTAATGAAAGCCTGATGTCAGTCTCTGTTCTTAATTATATGTACACATACACACACAAAACAAACACTTGGTGTTTTCCACCATTTCCTGCTACAGCAGAGGGCTTGGGAGTCTGTGGCAGCAGTCACCTGGGCTTGTGTGTGATGGCTTCAGCCAGTCATTATGTATCGTTATTCTT
>VYZR01056232.1:0-24719 GCA_013400675.1 Oxylabes madagascariensis | reverse complement strand
TTTTTTTTTTTTTCCCCCTGGCTTTTCCATGACTTACAAGATATTATTTCCTGCTAGCAATTGGATTGCCTGAGTATTTCCCAGGCAGAGCATGCCCACAAGTGGAATACCACCAGTCTGTCTCATCACAGAGCAGCACGGCCCTGGATTGATGAGAACAGATGAGCACTTAAATTGAGGAGTCGTTTGACATCGTGCAGTTAAAGGAAATGTCCTTCCTTATGATAATTAATGATTCTTGAAGGCAGGGGGGAGCAGGGGATGGGCAGCCCGGGGTGCTGCTGGCCAGGGAGAGGAGCGAGCAGGGGAACAGATCGCTGGCTCCTCTCCGCAGGAAAAGCAGTGGATGTCAGTGGGAAGAAAAGAAATGCTACCCAACACCGAAGCAGAAATCTAGAGCCATTTTAGCAATCTCTAAGGGAATTTGTGATTTCGCCTCTGGTGGGAAGGATCACTGGGTAATACACAGCTGTCAGTGGGTGCCAAGTGACCGAATCTGGCAGCGGAGATGCGCTTAAATGAGAGCTGAATTTGCCTGCCTGTTCTGCTTTATTGGTGCCCTTCCCCGACTTTTCCCCCTGTTGAGGTTGTAATTTCTGTCAAAACGCAACTGCAGAGCTCTGCATTTTAATCCCCTGTAATTACAGTCCTCGGGAGCTCGCTCATCCCCTGCATCCTCATCCCTGCTCATCCCTGTCCCCCCTGCCCCGGCAGAAGCAGATGGAGGCTCTGTCACAGGAGGCGGCTGGAAGGGGGGTCTTGCTCTCCTCAGAGGCCTTTCTTGTCCCCCCTGCTGTCGTTTTCAGAGCTCTGACCAGAGGTTCGCTGCCGCAGGGACAACCTCCTCCCCATCACTCCCCGCCGGGGCAGGGAGGGACACCAGAGCCACCCCAGTGCCACCTTCACAGCGGCCGTGACTCGGCCGGCTCCGGGGGCTCTCTGTTCGCCTCGGGGGAGGCTGAGTCACGGCAGGCAGAGGCTCAGCTGGCAGCAGTCAGCTGATGGCCCCACAAGCCGGCTCAGCTGGGCTGATTCACGCTGCTGGAGGGTCCTACCCACAGCCATCCCACCCACCCGCCTCCCGGTGGTGCTGGGTGAGCACCATCAGTGTGGGGCGGATGATCCGAGGCACAATTATCAAGGCAATTGTGATGGGGACAGAAAGGGGGATAAAAAAAGTCTTTCTGTTCCGTTTAAAGATCTGGGGAAACCAGTTTTCTGTTAATAGTTCTCAGTGTACCCCGGTAGGATGTCTGGCGTCCTCCTTGTCCAGCAGTGTGGTAAGTGTGGGCTCGGGAGGGCTTGCAGCAAGTTTCTTCTTCTGTTCTTCAGTTTAAAATATCTTGTATTAGAGGAAGAAAGTGCTATTTATAAAACTTATTTTCTTTATAAGAATGAGGATGGCAGTCAGAATGCAGAAAAAGCCAAGTAAAAAATAATATTTCTGGCAGCTATTTTGAGGAAGATTCCTACTTTTATTTATTTTATCTGTTTGTCACTGTTGCTCTCCGATTCCTTCAATGNTCCTGTTTAGCTGTGTGGACAGTGGATGTGCACCAACCCAAACTTTTTCGTAACAACAATATTAAAGAGGGAAAAGAATGTTTTAGAAAAGATGAATTTTAGCTGTTACTTGGGTTTTGATTGAAGACTTTGGTGGTAGCCACAGAAGACCTTACAAAAGAATGTTGCAAGCACAACTGTTGGCTTTTTGAGCAAGGACAAAAGTTTAAAATACATGGCAGAGAACGAATAAAAACAAACTAAGTGTGGTCCTGGTGTCAAGTGTCCATTGCACACAGGAGAGAACCCGTGGCAACTGCAGCACTTTGCTGGCAGAGTGATCTTGTTGGGCCTGGAAATTCTTGTCCAAAGCTCAGAAAAATCAAGCAGCCTCTACGGAGTTCCTTGACCTTAGGGTTAGGCAGGATGTAAAATAAGGAGGACACGGACAGCGATAACTTGTTTTGAAAATGTTATGCAAATTATGTCAAAATACGCGATTTAAAATGTTAGTTCTGGCAGAGAGATTGCTGAAGTTTCGGTCAAGGGGAACAAATATTCAATAAATTAAAAAGTCAGGAGCTGGCTCTATAGCAATTGCTTTGTAAGCAAATGTTGGCTTCTGTGGTCGGCGTGAAATGTGCTGGGGAAGGGATCCAGCTCAGTGGCTTCCTCGGGGTAGACATTGCCATCATCAAATCCATCTGAAGGAATGGCTCAAGTTTGCTCTTTTGTTGGCACTCAGGAACCTCACAAAGATTTACCCACTCTTTTTGGGGGTTTTCCCGAAAGAGGGCTGTGGTTTGTTTGTAAATGTGGGAGAAAAACTGAGCAGAGCCCTCTCCATGCCAGTCCAGCACCATCATGAGCAAGGGTTAACTTGTATTTTAAAATTGAAAGTCATGTCTAGTCCAAGAAGTGCATTTTTTTTTAATATGTTTAGATATATATTTTTTTTTTGTGCTGGAAATACACATGTATTCAATGCTTTCAAGGCAAAGTCTAGAGCATATAGTAATATTTCTTCTGTTACTTATCTGGTAAATCTGCAGTGCTATTATTCATAGGAAAAGGAGATTATAGACTATAAGGAGGAGCTGGCAAAGAGAATTTGGCAGCACAAATAATTATTTGGCAGTGCAAATAATTCTTCATAGCAAGGGGAAATTTATATAATTTAAAAAATAAGAGATGGCTAGACAGTGGTAATTTCTTCTGTAAGGAAGGGCGGTGTTGTTTTGGTTTTAATTCTCCTCCCAGTTTCAACCTTTCCAGAATATTGAACAGTTTCTTTTATTTTCTTAAAACTAATGTTTTCTCCTGGTCTCCCACCTGAGTACCCAGTGGATGAGCTAAAAGGAGAGCTCTAAACAGTGAGGGTGAGGTATATCCTAAAAACGTGTGAAATGCTTTTGGGGCATGCAAAATCATGACCTGGGTCTGGATGTGTGTTTTCCACTGCCTCACAGGATGATCCATGGAAGTCATGTAGTCCAGATGGATTAAACTGCAGCCAAACAGTATGCAGAGATGAAGGAAAGAGAAGCAATAAGTACAGATTGGAATGGGAAAAAAAAAAATAACCACTGTGTTTGGGTTGATTTAATTGTCACACTGATTGATGAATCTGATAAAGTGGCATTTTGACATTTGTGCTTGCTTTTTCCCCCAAACTGCACATACCTGGTCCCTGCCTGCAGCTGCCAGGGAGTTCCAGGCCTTCTCCAGCAGCCAAAGCAATCAGAGCTTTCATTCCATCAGTATTAGCCAGGAACAAGTGGTTGGCCAAAACTTTGCTCTGGGGATGGCACCACACTTCTGAGGTCTGAACCTGAGCCCAAACCCTCAGGTCTGTGCCACCATCTTCATAATGACCCACCTTCATGATGAACTTTTTACTTAGGGGGATTTGGAGATGAACTCAGGAATGCTTGTGGAGGAATGCTGACACACTGAGGTCCTCTGGTCCTTAAAACAGCCACAAGAAAAGCAAATTAGACATTAAAGGTTTTACTTCTCTTTTCAAATTATTGAAATTACATTGGAGTGGGAGGCATTAGTCTTACACTGCTGAAGAACATTGAATTTGATTAGTCCCCACTCTGCTTTTTCTTTTTTTTGCTCAGAAGATATCTATTTCTCTTGCAGAAACAATTTATTTGCAGTGTGTAATAGCAGAGCAGTGGGATGTGCTCTGTCCCCATTTTCAGATCTTGTATTATAGAGAACAACTTTGTTGCTTTTTCTTGTCTGGATATTTAACGTTCACCATCCCCTGTGATTTTTGCCACCTGAACATTTCTCATTTCTGTGTTTTACAGCGGAACATTTCTCATTTTGCACAGGCAGATAGCGATAGGACAAGGGGGAATGGTTTTAAACTAAAAGAGGAAAGATTTGGATTAAATGTTAGGAAGAAATTCCTTATTCAGAGGGCGGTGAGGCCCTGGCAGAGGCTGCCCAGAGAAGCCATGGAGGAGTTGGCATCTCCCAGTTTGATTGCACAGCCTGCTGTGCATCCCCAAGTGGATTTACCCTGTTCCTTCCCAAAAGGTCAGGGCAAGTGGGAATCCAGGCAAAGCCAGTTTGGTGAGAGTCTGCTCTGTTTAACTGTGGGAAGATGTGAAGGAGAAGAGCTCGTCCATCACTGCTCCCAAGAGCAAAATATAATGATACACAATTTCTTCTGGAGATATTGCTGAGCTGAGAACCCATCACTCACCCACAGTCTCTCCCTGCAGTTATTTTTCTTCTACTGAGTGCACAAAAAAAAAAAAGAAGAAAAATTTCTGTCTTTCTTGTCTAATGCAATTGCTTTACTTCCCATCCCTGTGCAGTCCTGTGCTCAGTGAATCCCTCAGGCTGTCAGGGCTGTGCTGAGAGTCCCCTCTTGCAGGTGAAGGGGCCCTGCTGGGTAGCACTGGAGATGAAGTCTCATCTATAACGTTTGGAACAGGAGGGCTGGGGGATGTTTTTCCAGGATGACTTTGAGGAAAATATCTCTGCGCTTCTCATAATCTTCATAGGAGTAACTAAAGGCAGAAGGGCTGTAGGGCAGCGGAAACCAAGAAATGTTTATGGAGTGGCTGGAAGCAAGGTAGGGGATTTACAGATGGGGAACCATCAGTGATATCTGAGTGCTGGAAAGTGACACAGGACTGGCAGATGGCAGAAGGCATTTTACACAACACTTTGCTGTCCTAATCACTCTCTTTGCAGGCTATTGGACTTCAGTCAGAGACACCTTTGGGGCATGGACTTAATATTCTGAAACAATAATACAAATATAGTGATAGTAATAGTGTTGTCAGAAACAGCCAATACTTTCCTTTTGAGCTGTTAGGATGGAGTATTTGACTGCCTTGCTGTTTTCTCCTGGAGTTATGTTTTTTCCTTGACAATGTAGTTATTTATTTTCTTCTTTCTTATTTTTCTTTTTCTGTTTTACATTGTAAAAGACCTGCCTGATGTCAATTCAGAATATCCCAGGTCTTGCAAGCTCTGCTGATGCCTGGGAGGAGCAGCCTGCACCAGCCCCTGGCCCACTTGGTGCACACACAAAGCTTTGTTGGGTGCTTGTAACATCATGCTGTGCTGTGCTAGGACCATTCTGAAGATTGGTAAAATAACTCTGAGTTTCTGTGAGAGGAATGAAGAGCTCTAAAGCACTTAAAATAGGTAAAGGAGGAGAGAATGAACCTTTTCCTCATAACTAACAGCCTCAGCATGGGGTCAGGAATTATTACTCATGGTTCTCCCAGCCCTCCATAACGCCTTTTCTTTTTTTTCCCCTCTAAGTTTGAAAAGAGCTGTGTGTAGATGAGATTCTCATTTTAATGCTGAAGTTGCAGCACACGCTGTGTGATCCTGTGGTGGTGTCTGGGGGCGAGGGATTGAACTGCTTCTCTTCATGCCACGGAGCTGCTTTTGCTGCTGAGAGCGTGGGGAAACAGCAAGTCAGCTTTGGTAAATTGGGGTGTTGGGTGCCTTGTTATCCCAGACTACCACGGATGTTTCCCTGTCTCCATCTTTCGTGCTGCTGGCCTCCTTTTACCTTTCCCTTTGTCAGCCTTCCCAGTCCCTGTGGGATGTGCAGCGCACAGGGCACGTCCCACGGGCTGTGTGGGAGGGCAGTGAGCACATGTGGAGCCATGGATGAGCATTTAGTGCATCTGCACACAATTTCCAACTCCTCTGCTCTGGCTGCTGCAGCCATGTTTCCAGGTTAAATATCTTTGGGAGCTGGGAAACAGCTCAGTACCCAAAAAAATCCAACTGACTGTACAATAGCCTGGAAATTGTTCTTTGATCAAGTAGCACTTTCGTATCACCATAAACAGTGTAGAAACACAAACTAGGTTACAGGATGGCTTTTTTTTTTTCCATTGTTCCATTTAATTTGATAGCCTTTCCTTGGGTAAGTGCTTCCTGCCTCTCTCTCCCTGAATGTGAGACACAGATGGTGTAGTACTGCCTGTATTACACAGACAATAAAACATATTTAACTTTTTTTTTTTTTTTTTAATGCATTTCAAGCAATAGAGAAGAAAAAACATCCTCTGAGTTTTTGAGATGTCCTGGCCTGAAGAAGGGAAAGACTGGACAGAGAGGATAAGCACCAGAGGAAGGGTGCTAAATGGAGGTTACAATGCAAAACACAGCTCAGGTTCCATGTTTAGGGTTTTCCTTGGCTTTGTTGTGAGATCTCTGGAGAAAGCAGACACTGAAGCAAGCAGCAAAAACTTTGAAATAATTGACTAAGATGAGAAGTGCTCCCTTGAAGACAACAGTGGTGCCCTTGAGGGAGGGCGACTCCAGAGCCATGAGCATTAAGCTGGTGGTGAGCCCAAGAGCCCCCCTGGCTTTGGCTGTCCTTCCCCTCCCTTCAGAACAGGCTCTCCCTGTTCAGACTCCAGTATAAATTTCCATTGCAGTATAAGCAATACAAAGCCATATTAAGGAAATTGAATACGGCATTAGTCATTCCCTAGGCAAGAGCCCTGCCTGAGGAGGAGGAGAAGAGCAGAGTGAGGCATCACACCACGGTTCCTGTGCAGTGCCAAGGCAGCCAAAGCCCAGACCTCCCTCGCTGCTGCTCAGGGGCAGCAATATGTTCAGTGCTGAGCATATTTCACAACACTGGTCTGTCAATAGTGTCAATTCATCCTGTTCTCTTCATAATTCCTCTCACTCTTATCCATCCATGAGGGATTAAGCGAAGAAATACAGTAATGCTGTGGATTGTGCAAGGATTATCCAGGTTTTCCTATCAACTGTATCAGGAAGGCATTATAACTGGAAAACTGCAGGTTCAAGCTTCCAAGATTAACCCAAAGAGTGTCATGCTTTGCTAAGTTCAGGAGCCTTGGCTGGCGTTTTACACTTGGATTCACTGATAATTTCCGTGATAGAGGACTGTGCAAACCCAGCCACAAGTGTCGACCCAAGCTGGAGTCTGAGGCCACATTTGTGCTCGTGTTCAAGGACTCTGGGGCCTCATTTCCTGGTGCAGGAGGTCAGTCCTTGATGCCATTCAGTTTGTAGAGATGTCCATGGCATTCCCCAGGCATGGTGCAGATGGGGTGGGTCATGGGGTGAGATGGGATCACGGTGCATCAGGATGGGTCAACGCTACCCACAGGCAATTTTCAAAAAACTTTTTGTTCTGCGGATATGGGCAGTTAAGCATTATGGACACGGATTATCCAGTGCCAGCTGGCCAATATCTGAGAGAATGCTCCCAAACCTATTTAATTTATTAGCAGAGAGGTAGCCTGATGGAATTGGTGGTTTTATTTCTGGGACTGAAGCTCCTTTCAAGATTTGGTCATTTGGAGGTGATGAATCTTTGCCTCAGTAAAGGCTTCTGGATTTGACCCAAAGTAAATTAGTTCAGAAGAGTCAAAAAGCCAAGCAAAAAAAAAAAAAATCTCAGAGGGCCCCATACAAACCATAAGTTGTGCATGAAGATTTATGAAGGCAACTTCTTTATTGTCCTGTTCTTTTGGTGTTCCAGGGAATACTTTAGGCAAATACCATGAGAATAAAGGAAATATTTTTGTCAACAGAAAATCCTTAGATAGCCTCAGAAGGGCAACTCTGCTAATAAATTTGTTGAGGGTATGTTCTGCCTTGTGCAGAAACTGCTGACTGTTACGTACAGTGTTTAAACTTGATTACTTCATGTCTTGCAACTCTAATCACCTCTGAGTGTTAACGTATGCGAATTAGGGAAAGGATTAAAATTATTCTTGGGAGTAAAATGTGTTCTTTCTGATGAAGCATAAAATTAGTTGTCTCTTGGGGAAGGCCCAGTTGAACTGTTGTTTACAGGGGTTTCTTTCAGAATTGGGGCATTGATTGCTTCGGTTCAGATTTAATTTAAAAAAAAAAAAGGAAAATATTTGTCATATGTTCAGGACCACCGTGTGGTGTTTTGTTTGCTAACAATGATGTTGCATGCTGCAAGATAACACCAAGTTATTCCAGGGCTTCCTTTCCACTGTTGCTTAATTTATAATGGATGACTCTTTCCAGGTTGGGAATGGCTTCCCCTATTAGGGGAGATGAGAAACCATATGATTCGAAAAATTGAATTTAAACAAGACAGTTGTTGTCCAGGCAGTCCTAGAGGAAAGCAGGAACACAAATAAACCAGGAGCATGAGAAGAGGATCACAGGAACAGACTGGCTGTGCCCAAGGGAAATGTTGAGGCAGAGTAAGAAATCACTATTTTAACCCCCCTGCCTCTGCTGTGTTTGTGTGGATAAATGAGTCAGGCTTTGTATGGAAGAGATTGTAAGTTGTCATTCCATTTTCTGAAGTGAGAAAATCCATAGGGAAGAGTCAAAGCCAATAAATGATCCTTAGGGAGATGCCTGTTTCGCTTCATTCAAATGACCTTCACATTAGATTTTACCAGCTGGGCTATGACCACAGCAATCAATTGAAAGCTGAGTCACAGGTACTTGAATCACTCCATGAGTCATGTCTAATCCAAGACATTTCTGTGAAGATCCCTGGGGGTCCCGAATAGATGTCTGGGGCAGGTGAGATACATTGTCCTCATGAGGTGCTTCCATCCCTTGTGGAGGATCTGGATGAGATCTCAGACCAGGCTGGAGCTCCTTGTGCAGCCACATCTTGTCATGTTACGATGTGAAGCCACCCTGAAGCCGGTGGGCCTGGCAGTGTTAGATTTATGGTTGGGCTCGGTGATCCTAGAGTTCCAGCCTAGGGGATTCTATGAGTCTACAACACTCTTTGCCCAAGCAGAGAGGGAGCAAGCCTTTGGGCAAACTGTATGGAAGCCCAAAGACCACCTAGGCAGTGGTGAAGCACTGCTGAAGGACCACCAGAGTACAGGCACCTGCCCTTCCAAATTCTCTGAAAATGGCACATTTTACAGCTGCTGCTCTCAGTACGTTCCCAGCTGATCATGCTTGTGATCTACAACAACTCTGTTAATTCCTGCTTTTGTATCTGTGCCATGCCTCAGCAGGCAGGGATCAGGTGTAGCCTGGCAGGAGTGTGTGCCAGCAGCATGAGTGGCTGCTGCTTGGCTACAGCAGGGAATGGAGAGTTCTCACAATGGGGTTTGAAACTTTACACTAAAATTTAATGTCTAGAAAATAAGCGGTTTGCTATTTTAATCCAAATAAGTCCAAGCAGGTAATGTTTGTGCTGTAAAGATTGGTAAGACTGAGCTCTCAAGTAGGTGAATGCTTTAGGGACAGCTAGAAAAGATTCAGAGCTCAGAGGCTGATTAATTTACCATCCAGAGCTGAGACCAACACTTCTGTGAGTGGGTCTGCGAGCATCCTGCACTCAAAGACTGTAGGAATATGTCATTTTTGTCATATCTACTGGTTGGAGCTGCTGGGCATTTGTGTAACCCTGCTGTAAGAGACTGAAAAATTGTTAGAGCCTGCTCAGATTTATGGATGAGCCACAGGTCTTACAGCAATGAGGAACTGAACATCCTCATCATCCTCCAAATGCAACATCATATCCCTTTCTGTTCATTTAGAAATGTTTTATGAGTTTAGGTGGTCATCTGAGCCTGTGGGCTGCCATCATTCTACATGAGCCATTTGCTCTGGTGCTAGATTTAGTCTGCACCACTCAGGAACAGGATTCACCACGGAGAGTTCAGTCAGTGCAAAGCCAAGGCCCTTGCAAGGAGATGCTGGGGCAGCCCACTGGGCTACTCAGCAGTCTCAGCATCATTAAAGCTCCATGGTAGCACCTAAATCTGCTCCAAATAACCCCAAATCAACATTTTTCCCAGATGAGTGAAGGGGGTTAGCTGGGCTTACAGCTTTGCTTTATGGGCACTGTCCTGTCTTTCAGTTCTTTGTGGTTTTTTAAATCAAGAGTTAACCAGATTATTCAAAGGGTGTAGGAGACTTGCCAGACATAACAGTATTGGTTTAATTTCCTTCTGTGTAATCACTTCTTTACTCATTTTTCATTAAAATTTATTTCCAGTTCATCTTCCCGAAAACAAACATATCTTTTTGAAGATATGCCAGGACAATTAAAAGAACGCTGCAAGGCCACAGCGATGTCACATATGGGCTTCATGAGCCATTTGCAATGGAAATATCTGAGACAGCATTAGATTGGCTTTCCAGGGGCTAAACTGGATTTCCAGGGGCTAGACTGCACTTCCAGGGCCGGGTGTTGTTCCAGCTAAAAGTTACTCTCTTCTGCCTGTCATCAGAGCAGTCAGGTTTTAATGACATTTCCATGTCATGCAAGGCTGGACGTGGCATTTAACACCAAATAATGGAACTGAGCTCTTCTTTTGTAACTTAAGAAAAATGTTCCTAGTTATAACGTCTGGCAAAGAATCTTGAAATGTGACTCAGTATGGTGGGTCTGTGTGGATTGTGGGGAGTGCAAATCTCGCTTCTGAGAGGGTGAGCTGCTCTGTTCATCCCCAGGAGAAACTGTTGTGAGACCCAGAGAAAACGATGAGGACACCCTTGTCTGCATTTAAATGTCTTTTTGCTTTCATGCACCTCTGGTCTGTGCAGAGGTGGCTGCTGGGAGGAGTCAAGGCTTGCCAAGGGTCAGACAACATCACTAAATTCCTGCTGAAGCTCTCAAAGTAGGCATGAAGAGGGCTGGAAGTCTGAACTGCCTCTGCTGTTAAAGTTGAAGTTGCCTCCTACACGGAGTGATTTAAGTCCTCACTCCTCCAGACTTCAGCTGTGGAGTAAATAAGTGGTGTAGCTCAGCACAGAGTGAAGAACAACATTGAATTTAATACTCTCAATACTTTCAAACAAGAAAACTTTCCACAGCAGTCACTCAAATTGTACATTAATTAGAAACAAAGATCTTAAAATACACCGATGACAGATTTAATTCAAGAGGGAGTTTCTGCAGTTCAGTTTACTGGAAGCCATGCAAATATACTGTGGTGTGGGATGTAGTTTCACAGGGAAGCAGCTTGAGCTTCAGCTTTCTGGGTGACCTGTCTTCACTGTTACTGATGTGCAGGTCCTTTCAGCCCTCTAACCAAAGTGCTTTCACTGGCTGGAGTCTCTGTTCCTCAGGGCAGGGACAAACACCTGCTTCCAACCTCCCAGTATTTACCTGATGGCCACAGCATCAGCAGGAGCAACTCCCCTGTGCAAAATGCTCTTCATTTCCCAAAGAAGAGCTGTTTTTTTTCTCGGATCTTTCTCTGCTCTTTTCTTTTTTTGCTCCCATTCTAGTGGTAGAGCTCCCAGAGCTGTTCCAATCCCCATCACCTTACAGGAGACATTGAACCCTGTTTCTGCCTTCACCTGCAACAGGCTGGGGCATCTAGGAGCATCACAGTGTAAAGATGGAGTAGAGCCTTTGGAAGTGTTAAAGGGTTGTCCCTTTGGCAAAACCCAAAATGCAAACCCTTTGGAGAAAGATGGAAATTATTAGATGCGTTGGTTTTGATCCTTGAGCTCCTGTATCTGGAAATCAAATTTTGCAGTTTTGGGAAGAATGGGTTTTGCACAGGCCCTGCAGGTCTGAGACCTTGCAAGGCAGAGGTGGCAAATGCCATGTCCAGTTGAAATCACCTGGAAACAGGTGATTTCAAACCCAGCCCTCACCATCATTCAGCCCAGGACACCAGGGTTAAAGCTCTTACACACCCAAAGCGTGATGTCCTCTCTTGAAAACTGACTCTCCAGAAAATAAACCAGGCCATTCATCCCAACCTTCTGGCACTGCCTCCAAATGCAAATACCAGGTTGCACAGCCTGCTCTTCTCAGCATGGCATGCTCCAGACTGGGAGGCTTTTTGTGTGCAATGCCTCCTGCAGCTGGCATGTCCCCATTTTGTACTAGACAAACACTGACAGCTTTATTTCTTGTTTGTTTGGTCGTAGAGATCCTCGACACCCTGGTTTGAATTGAGTATTGTGGTTCTTCACTAGCAGAAATGTAAATAACAAAGAAATTTCATGTATTTTAATTACCTGAAGGCGTCTGTTTTAATCTGGTAAATCCTCTTATGTGATAAAAGTAATGTTGCTATGGGAACCCTATCTAACAGGAAAGGTAGCACCAGTCTGCCTGTAAATAATTAGGAAACTGATGCAGTGAAGTGATTTTCCAGTCTTTTGGCACAGACCTGGCTTCACAGTGAAAGTTTAGACCCGTGATTTGGTTTTATATGTGAGTGAAAGAGGCAGAGATTGAACTGGGAGGATCCCATTCAGGCATCTTGGAAGGGTCAGTTTCTTTCTCACATATATTCACCAAAATCCAGCCTGCCCCCACCAGCAGTGTATTTGCATACTGTGACAAGCTCACCAGTGTTTATTAAGTGTTTTAACTCAGAAATGTGTGAAGTCCTCTCTGGAGTGAGACACTCACTGAAATAATCCCTCAAAGGCAAATTCTACCCAGTAAATTACCGGTGCTTCTGTGCAGCAGCCACTGGTGCCCGAGGGCAGAACCAGCCCTGGGGGTCCCCTCTGTCCCCTCCATTGGTGTGGTACCAGCTCCTGCCGTGGTTTTGGCTGCAGTGGGAAGGGTGTAGGAGTTGGACATGGTCCTGTTCATCTTTAAAACACCAAATCCCTGCTTTGTGCAAAGCCTGCAAGGACAGCAGTGCTGCCCACATGGCTGAGTGCCTGCTGGGGGTCCATCAGGGGCAGGACAGGCATCCTCTGTCCCCATTGTCCATCCCACGGTCAGCATTTGTGCCAGAGCTGTGTTGTGAAAGGGTTTATTCATTTACCAGGAGGACGTGCTGATAAGAGCCCTGTGATAACAGGCAATAAAGCAATAATGGCAATATGGTTCAATATATTAGAAAATTTTTCATGCTATGAAATCCTTTTTGCTTTTCTTAGATGAAAAGGAATTGACTAATAGGATATTTCTCATTTTACTTTATGTAAGTACATAAAATTCAGTATGTTCTTGTGCCTCGAGGCCACTATTGGGAAAGAAGCTCCATAATAAATTTGGAAGAGATATTGAGTTACTCTAAAGTCTGGATTACAAAGAAAAAGGGGAAAGATTAAATCTACCATTCATTAAATATTTCTATATTAATTAAATTAATTACACACCAAAGAGAACTCATTGTTTGCCACATAAATGAAGGGTGAGCACTGAAAAACTTGTAGACTTTGTTTCACAAACTGAAGAACTACACATCAATCTATTCCTCATCCCCAGGTTATTGTGCAGTGGTGGGTGACATTTGTGTCTCATTGCATATCAGTAGTATGGTTTCCATTATGGTTTCCACGGCTAATGCTTCCATGAGAAATTGTAAATTTTTGTCAGGCAAATATTTTTTGCCTGCGAAGAAAAACCCTTGTAGAGGCAACCTTAATATATATGCTGCATAAATACACTGGTTTTTGTAAGTTACGATCATTGCAGTCAACCCTGACAGTGCGCTGAAATAAATTGAATGGAATAATTTCCTTTAACACAGGGAAAAGTTTGTTATAGTTGAATAGAAAGGCTTGAACATATCCTAAAATCTTGGCTTCAAGGAATGTGACATTCAGAGATTTTTTTTTGAGGACTTCCTGCTAGGAGCACCATGTGGGCCAGTCTCAGGATAAGGTTTCAGTGATCTCATGGATTTTATCCGGCCTTACCAATTAGAAGATCATAAGGTAATAAATCAATTCTCAGAAATCATAATCAGGTTCATGGAAAATAATCCCACCAGCCCAGCAATTTCAGATTGAGCCTGCCTCATTGCAAGAATATTAAGGGCAATTAGCTGCTGTTTGGGTTGTGCAGGTGGTCTCCAAATGTCCTTGTCTGGGACACTGATTTGGGGAGAAGGGGTAGGAGAGGAGAGGCAGCAACACTGGGAGGATCTGGGCATAAAAATATTGCAAACCACGTTTTGTACTGCAGTATTAGGTTAAATTAAAGTCGTGTTCCTGCCATAGCTCCTGCCCAGCTAGATATGAATCATTAGCACAAAACCAATTTCCTAATTATCCTTCCATTGCAGGGTAATGCAATGAGTTTTGTAAAGCTGTAATTTTACCCTGGTTTATTTCCATGTCCTCTATTTTCCCTAGAGACGTGCTCTGTTCTCCTGTGAGGTTATTTCTGACGTGATCTTTGGCTGCAGGAAAGGTGGTGGCGTATGGATGAATTCATCCATCGTCAGCTGCTTTCCCAGATCCCCAGGAAATTTTTGCTGGGAATGTATAAACTTTTACAGGTGTTGGATGGTCTCTAGCAAAACAAATTATTTTAATGGTTAAATTGATCTTCATGTTAGATGATGGGAATATTTTTGTTGCTGACCTGCTGTATCATCTATTGGTATTTTTAGGTGGTTTACATAAAACAGATGTAAAAAACACAGCAGGGGACCACGTTATGAGGAGGTTCCTAAAAAACCTCTGTGTTAATGGTTTCTGTCAGTACCTGTAGATATTTTAGAGGTGAATTAGTGGAATTTGTGAAAAAAGCTGAAGCGGGAAAGTGTTGAAGGAGGAAGTTCTGTCACCCCTCACCTTCTGAAGGTGTGGATGCTCCTGTCCTGCACAAGGCTTCATCAGTTGGGTTCAAAAACTCAATCTCTGTGTAGGAACAGGGGGAAAGACCTCAAACTTGAGTGATGTGGCATCACCAGCGGGTCTGTCTGTGAGAACTGCCAGCAGACAACCTGTCCCTTGGCCCAGGGAGGGAAAGAAACCATTGCCACCATCCCGGGAGGGGAAGGATGGGAGAGTCCCCAGCTCCACTTAGTGGGCAAAGCACAAACAACACGTAACAACAACCGCAGCTGGAGCCAGCTGAACAGTGTTTAATCCCTCCAGCTAAGCCATGAGTAGGAAAAGCCTTTCCTTGGCCTCAGAAGACCCTCCTGGAGCCCTGGGCTCTTGGAGGAGGACCCATAGGAAGTGTCCCCACACGGACTCATCCGGGTTTCTCTTGGAGTTACGGAGGGATGCGGTGGATTGATCATGCAGCTGCTCAGGCAGGTATTATTTGCTAGCCATGGTCAGATTTTTTAATTTTTGTTATTCAAAGCTCCTGTGAAATATTTGTTATTCGAAGCTCCTACCCACAAGGAGCACCAGGAAGCGTCTCCTGAAGGGAAGGCTTCAGCCTGGCTGCAAGGATCAGCCTGCACAGCAGTGGCTCCTCTCCAAGGGGCAAGAAGGAGCTTTGCTGGTAGCTTTGGTTCTTCAGGCTGCATAGGGATTCCCAGAAGGGTCAACAGAGCCAGGGAAAAAGAAAAACCAGGATTTGAGTGCAATCATCCTTTCTGCTGATGCCTGCAATACATCTCAGTAGCTCTGTTGCTGGTTTAAGGGCAATTCATTAAATCATTTCCATTGGTCAGACATCTGCCCAAATCACTTGCTTCATTCTCTAGTGCTTCTGCTTTTGGCATTTCATCGAGACAAGCCTTTTTAGGTCATATCTTAATTAAAAGTACCCCCAGCCTGGCTGCAGCTCTCCCTGAAATGCTCCTCAAGCAAAAGCACTTCATGTGCTATTAGCTACCTCCTGACCCCATCCTCTCCTGGTGGCCAGGTCCATTTAAGATGACAAATTAACACGAATCATATAAATGCAGCACATTTTTAGGACCCAGTTGCCATTGCACATTGTTCTGTGCTCCACAGGGATTTTGGGGATGTTTCCTATACTCCCACAGGGATCCTTTTACTAAATAATCCCTTGAATCAGAAATAAAGGCTCCTAGTCTCAGGATTTCAGGATTATTTGCAAATGGGATGACTCTCACATCATATAAAGTTTCATCTAAACAAGTGCTCTCTTCTTCCATGTCAGGACCTGTCACACACTAAAGGAGCAGGGAATTAAAAGTGCTTTTAGCATCTGATTTCTTTTTCCTTCTTCATTTTTATGAAAAAAAAAAAGTTGCAGGGGAATCAGGAAAAATGGAAATGGCCCCTGTGCATTTGGAAAGGATGCAAAGAGGGGATAATGCTTGGTGGGTTGGCACTCTACTGTAGATATCCAACCTTTATATACAGATGTAATTTTTTTATTATTGATTCTTGTGAAATTCAGGTTAAAGGCGTTTCCAATCCACCACTGTTTACAAAAGTTGCTGGATTTTTTTTTCCCCAGTCCCTTTGTACCTCTGCTGCTTCCCTACCCTGGGAAGCTGATGAGCCCTTAGGTAGCTGCACAGCAGATATTGGATCCTCAGTATAATTTTCAGCAGTTAATTAGCAGCTCTGCTTCTCACATTAAAAAAATGGAAAGCTTTAATTAGACTCATAAAGGGACCTGAAAAACTAGTTGGAAAGTAGCCCCTCTGTGCCTGGGTAGGTGAGGGACTTGCATTGAAGTGTGGCTGTGCTTGTAACCTCTGCAGCGCTCAGAGAAAACAATTTCATTAGAGAAAAACAAGAGAAGGAGATGAAAGAGGTTCTTATTCACCATCTGAAGTGTGTCTTCTCTACTTGGTGCCCCACACAGGTTTGAAATGTAGTTTTAGATGTCATTATTGTGTACCCACTGTCAGGAAGCAGCTGTTGCTACTCTTGCTTAGCTTTTTTCCATGGGATGTAGCTCTTTGCCCTCTCCACCACCTTTGCTCATTGCAGTGTCTCTAGAAATACTGGCAGCTTCCAGTATTTCAATTTCATTTCCCTTTTCCATGGTGTGGCTGAGAAGTGCCTGCTTTGAACATCAGGAGTGAAACACACAACTCTCGTGTGCTGATGGGCCTCAGTTAAAATGCAAAAGCTGGAAAGTGTTGAGAGGGGATGCAATATAGAATCAGAAGGGTTTGGGTTGGCAGGAGCCTTAAAAAACATCTCATTCTACCCTCTGCCATGGGCAAGGACACCTTCCACTACACCAGGTTGCTCAGAGCCCCATCCAACCTGGCCTTGGACGCTCTCAGGAATGGGCTGCCCATGGGGAGTCTCTTAACAGCGGCATTATCAGTCTTAAGTCCTGTGCTGATGTCAATATCTACTGTAGAAAGGGTTCTTTTGAGACTGGAAAAGATGTATTGACTTGGCAATCTAGGCGCTGTGCTGCAGCTTACAGTTAAAATAAATTATTACACTGCTGTATGCTTTAATCAGTTAATGAATATAACGTTTTTGGACAATGCTGTCGTTAATATTTTCAGAGTCTCTCTAAGATATTCTTTGCTTGCATTAAATCCTTTCCTGACCTTAAGCTGGCCGAGCCCTCTCAAGCCCGAGGCAATGTGAAGGGTGAAACACAGGTCTGGGTGTTTCACTGCCTGGTTTGAGGGGCAGCTGGGAGTGCAGGGTCTGTGTTTGGGGTCTTCACACACAGCAAATGCTGTGATCCTGAAATATCTTCTGTGCTCAGGGTAATGTTCTTCATCCTGCTGGGATTTACTCAGTTTACAGAAATTTAAAATCAATTCATCAGGATAAGGCATTTTCACTACATTTTTTCTGCTAGAGAGCAGATGAGGATGGAAAGGAGAGGCCCCTCTCACCTTGAAAGGGACAGGGAACCCCATCCAGAGGGTGTGGGATCAAGGGAGTGGAATCACTGAGCCACTCCATCCTCCCAGGCTGGACTCTGCTGCTGCCCCTGCACTCCCCCAGTGCTTGAGGGAAATTTATTTTCCCCTTTGGCTGTTCGGGTGGCTGCTTCAGGCTGCGAAATCCATTTAGCTGCTGCACATCTGCCAGGGCTCTGCCTGAGAGAGACGTTATTACATTAAGCTGCAGATCCGAGAGATTGCAGTAATATTTTTGTACTAAAAGATGCGTTGTCCCAAGATGCCCCTGGCGGCAGGGGACCGATGCCCACCATGCATATTTATGTCCTGCCCTAATTACCTTCCAGCCGAGCTTTTGCAGCCATGCATTGACGGCAAAGCTCCTTATTTTGGAAAGCAGAGTGGAGCTGCAGGGCAGGGAACGACCCCGGGAGCAGAGTGAATGCTTTTTTGTCTCTCTCTCCAAAATTGTAACCTATTTTTGGAGCAGTCATTGAGAGGATTACTATTTTATTAGCTGAAATAACCACAAGCTGCAGCTACTCACCAAATGGCTGCAGCTTTTGACCTCTTTCTCTAGGGGTTGGTGTCTGTGGCCCAGAACAGGCTGTGACCCTCTGTTTGCTGCCAGCCGGGGTGATGTGGGCACTGCTGCAAGGTACCTGCACAAAAAAAAACCCCTAAAACAAAAACCCCCACCAAACGAAGGCAGGATGCTATTTAAAGGAGAAAGGGATAATTTTAGACAAATTTTAGCTGTTTTCCTCTGTTCTGTTCTCTCCAGATGTCAGCTATACTTAAGCATTAGTGGGAAGTGGGTACCAAGCTCCTTGTATTCCTCAAGGGTCCTTTCTCTTACTTTCATCTTCAAAATATCTCTGATATATACAAGAATCTGGGGTACTGGAAACAAGAAAACCAAGTCATTTGCCTCAGATTGCACAGCCAGTGGACCCCAGATCCTGCCTAGGAATCATTCTTCTCTAAACAGTGCTGCAGGTCAAGGCTGGGCAGGGAAGGACCAGCAGCTGCAGATGCTGGAGTGTGACCTGCCAAATCCCCTCACTGTCCCTTCCATGTTATGCCCTGATTTTAATGCCACAGTGGAGCCAGATCACGCACAGGAAGGAAATCTCCAGCTTTCATCACTCAAGTAACGCGGTGCTGGGCTGTGTGGAATCTCCCAGTCTTATTTTATCAGCTGTGTGTCACTGGGTTTACACTAAAAAAGCCATTTTTGCACAGTCCAGGCTCCCCTGGGATGCTGAGGCTGCCCAGGCTGGAGCAGCTCACTCAGACCGGACAGGATGGAAGTTCTGGCATAGCCCTTGCTTGCTTGATGACATAACATTCCTGCCCAGGAAAGTCAGCCTTCCTCTACCACATCCCTGTGGGTTTTAGGCAGGGTCATTCTAAAATAAGTAGGGTTTGTTTTTATCCGTCGGTCCCAGTGAAAGAGAATTTTAACAGTAGATTTGTGTGTAAACTCTGAGCTTCAGGGTGGAGATGATCTGTTTCAGAGGACCCTAGATCCATCCTGGAATTCAACATTTGATCTGTCTGGAGCCACAGCTCTGTCTTTCATACCTGCAGGCCACTAAGTAAGATGTCCATCACCGAATGGTGGTCACAGCCCCCATGACCTGCCTTGGCCTGTGCAGACACCTCTGACCAGCAGCAAATAGATAAATTCACCTGTAGCTTGCAAAGCACAGGGTTTAGCAGACATCCCCTGATGTTCAGGGTGTTTATGGGGCTGCAGTTCTGCCCTCAGGCTGGGGCAAAGATTTTGTCAAATTGTACAGCGAGTTGAAAAGCAGGGGGAGGCTTTGGCTGCTCTACAGCCTGAGAAATTCTACAGTGACTCAGAAAGGGAAATTTTCTGCCTGAGGAAGCTGGCAAGATGCTACAAGCCATGAAAAGGGACTTGTCACTGCGGTGGTGACGAGAAAGGTGAAAGAGAGATTGATGTAGGAGCTGAAATATTCGTCTGGCACGAGAAGGCATGAGATGTTTGACTCCTCCAAATATTAGATTGCACTCTGAGTGGTGCTTTGCAGTTAATGATCTGACCAGAAGCACACTTTGATGGAATAAATGCATGTAATTACAGACATCTCCCACTTTTCCTTCTGTTTTGGATCACAGTCTCTCCTCACGTAATTCTCCAGCACAATTTGCTGTGCACATTAATTAATGCCTGGTATAGAATGGAAAAATGGAGAAGCCTACAATGCAAGCCTTTTTCAGGGGTGGAAGGTGGAAGACCTGCCGCCTGCATTACAGGGCAGCTCTTCCAGCACCTTGGGCTGCGTGAGAACATCAGCCAGAGAAGTCTAATTTTGCAACTTTTGATTCCACCAGCAAGGGATGTTTTTGGCATTTAGTGCTCAAACAATTGTTTAAAAAGATGAAAAGATTTGGATATTTCAAGATGGAGAGGAAGAGTCTTAAAGGAGAGTGGGGCCTTTTGTGCATTTTGGGCCACGGGAGCTGTTCTGGCTGCCAGGAGCATCTTGCACATCCTCACTCACAGCAAGGAGAGCAGGCACCGTGTCCTTCCCTGCCCAGAACTCTCAAATTGCTGCCACTTGCAGTTCCTAACTAGAAGAAACAGCATGGGAAGAGCTGAAAAGGAAAAAAAAAAGAAATAAAAGAAAGAAAAATAAAAACCCAGCATGGTCATTAGGATGAACTGCTTGGAGTTAGATAACCAGAAATGAGTTGCTAAGCAATGCTCAGGGAAAATGATTTGGAGAGAACGTCACGGTGTGTGATACCTAAGGAGGGAGAGATGTGTGTGTTTAGCAGAAATCATGCTCAGCTACCATGGCACAGCAAGCTGGGCACCAGGGCTGTTACAGAGAGGAAATGCAGCATTTTGCTGTATGGATTATTACTTTTATTATTTACTCCTTTATTGTTGCTTGATGGGTTCTGGAACTTTCAGGATCTGAGTCTGCAGAGGAGCTCATCTTGAGGAAGCATCCTCAGCCTTCTGTCCTTGGATCTGCACTAATGTGTTTACTCCTCAGTTAAACAGATTTCCATCAGTTTGAAAAGCCTGTCAAAACCATTTAGCTATGAAAAATCACTAATCATTTCAGATATCTTCAGAAGGAGGGTGTATTTGTAGAACTAATTAGCTTCTGTCGACATTTAAGGTGTGCCTTTACTTTCTCTGGTGTAAAAAACCATTCAACCCTGAGAAATGCTGGGCAGCATCAGGGCACTAAAAACTTGGAGGGGGATGAGATCTCTGCTGAACAGTTCAAGGTTCCCTGGCTGCCCGTGCTTGGCATGGAAGCTATTTAAGGATTTTGGTGTCCAGATCTGGCCCTCAGCATAGACCAAGCTGCGAAATAGTTAATCAACAACACCCTCCTCAGTAAAATCGAAACTCCTTTTTTTCCTGGCATTTATTCATGGTGTCTATTTACAACCCCTTGTCTCTTACCCCGGCAGAGCTCTGAGTCGTAGCTCATGACTCAGAGCTGTGATATCACCGTGCTTGGCTCTTCTCCTCCCGTGTGTCTGCAGCCCGTCCTTGGTGCCTTTTCCTGAGATATCCCTGCCTGGAGCAGCACAAAGCTCTGCCTCCCTGGAGCCTTGGTGTTCCAGCACTCTGGGAAAGCCAGCCTGGCCCACGCCACCTCACAATCAGCAGCATCACTTTGGATGACCCCAAAGAGCAGCTCCTTTGCGTGAGACCCTCCTCCCGTGGGCAGATTTCCAGGGGAACAAAGGCAGCTGTATCCCTGTTATCTCCAGGCTGGAATTGCCTCTCCCAGGCACAGCCCCTGGCTCGCACAGAAATGTTTCTTGTTGAGGCAAGAGGAACAGAAAGCCCTGTGAGGAGTGTCCTTGTTGATAAGGGATGTGTTGAGCTCAGCAAGGCTGGCGTTTCCACGGGCCAGCTCTGACATCGAGGGGGTGAAGGTGGCTCTGCCAAGTTTGGGCTTAGCCACACCTGGATGACCCAGACTGGGGCTGATCCATGGCAGCTCATTAAAGGATGATCCAGGTGTGTGAGGAGGGATTTATCAGCAGTGAAAGTTCCACGGTCAAGCATCAGTAGCAGATATGAATGGGACATGCCCTGTAACCCCGGCACTCTAAATTTGGGGTGGCTAAAGTGGAAAAGGTTTGGGATGGCTGCAGAGAAATCTGGCCATGTCGTGTTTTCTGTGTGGAGAGGCTGGTGGGCTCAGCTGGTGGGACCTGGTTTTAGAGGGGAGTTCTTGGTGGTGGTAAGAGAGGAATGCCCAGGGAGACCCCCAGGACACCCAAAGGGTCACAGTTACTTGCTAGGACCAAACCAGGAACTGGTTGTTAGGACTTATCGGGAACAAACCACCTCAGAAAGAGGCAGAGTGAGCTCCAAAACCTTGTAGATGGATTTTCCCATCTCACGTTGCACCTCTGCCTTTTGCAGTGAGGCAGTGATGTTCAGTGCCCACGAGCTGGTGGCACAGCAGAGCCTGGCACTCAGCACTTTGACAGAGCACAGACTTCAGGCCGAGCCTGGTGTGATTTTCCTTTTATTTTTTGCTATAAAACAGCAGAGATCTGGGTCAGGACAGGGCTCCTCCTGCTGAGCTGTGACATACCCTGTGCTGATCAGTTAATCTCTGCCTGCTTTGCCTTTTGCTGGGTGTTACAGCCTTGTGGGGGCTTTGGGAAGAATTAATGGCTATAAACATCTTTGACGAGTGTTACAATTAAAGACAAATCGCAAGTCCAAGGAATTGCAACCAACCAGCTTGTATTGTGAGTTGGTATTGGTTGTCCCTCAGATGCTGGAGGTCAAAGAGAGATGTGTCTGCCAATGCCTCTGGGAGTGAGGGGTTTGTCCCTTCTGTCCTGGGAGGGGACAATGGCATGCCCATAGCACTATAGCAGAAGGGCTGTAGCTCAAAACTACCCTCCACCTGACAACTGTGCTTATTTTTAGCTTTCTATGAATTTTCTCTGGTCAGAAGATCACAGGTCACCATCACTGCTTGCTTTCAAGACAGTGAGAGCAAGAAATTACTAATGAACTCTTCATTCCCCAAGTATTTTCCTCTGTTTTGGGCAGTTAAATAAGACTCAGACTGCAATTAGCCAGCTCAGTCTTTCTCATTCCCTGACCCTGGGTTGAGACAAGGGCCACAGGGCTGTCTCATTAGAGATCCACAGAGACATTTCTTTTCATAAGAAAGTTTAAGAAAATACTGGTCTATTTAACAAATGTGTTTTTACACTGACCTGCTTGTAATTTGCATTCAGACCATCCTATAAAAAGCCAAAAAGGTTCTTAATGGCAATAATAAAGAAATCATGAACTAAGAGGAGCCAAGGATATTTGCCATTTCCTCCCCAAGACTGTTAGTGAATCTGTAGTGTGTATTTTTGTGTTGGGTTGTGGTTGTGTATTTTCTGCCCTGTGTAAAGGGGCTTTTTCCCTCCTGCTGTTGCCGTTCTTCCCTTTCAGAATGAAATTCTGGTAAGTTCTCCCCTCTTCCCCCACTTCCATCTCCATATTTTAGACTAACTGGAGGCAAGAATTGATGTTGTTATGAAGACTTTTTTAATGGGATGAAACTTCTCATTTCCATCCTGAATAATTTATGGCCAGCTCATTCCCACTAGTTCTAACTAGGGGATGTTAGCCTAATTATTTTCTTTTCCTGCTGATATTCCTTATTTACTTATAAATGGCATTTTTATCCTCTCTCAACCTGCCTTTTTTTTCTTTTTTTTTTTTCAGCTAAGTAAGCCAAAATTCTCTATTATTATGAAGTTGTGCTCTCTTATTTCAGGTAAGAAAAATTAAATCCATAAATGAAGACCCAGCTGGGGTCCTGATCACCTGTCCCAGCTTATTTCTGCTCAGCAGGTGAAATGCTGCTGTGTGGGGCTGCTGAGCAAACCTCCACTGATTTTAACATGGTCACGACCTCTCCTGCCAAATGTGTTTGTAAAGTCATACAGAGGAGCTTGATATATAAACTGATTTTCATGTGGGAGTTATTTATGTATAGCCACAGAAAAGAAGGTTTGACTGTTTAATTGAGCAACTGGTCTAGTGGAAATCGTCCCTGCCAATGGCAGAGGGTTGGAATCAGATGGTCTTTAAGGTCCTTTCCAACCCAAAATATTTGATGGTTCTGTGATTATCTGCAGAGCAGTCGCAGAGAAGAGCTATCTGCATTGCTGATGTCCACGTCTGACATTCAAAGGTTAGAGGTGTTTCAGGTGGCATTTCTGCTTAATTGTCACTGATGAAACTAATTTACAGCAAACTGTATGGAATTGGAGTGAATTTTCTGAGAGCTACTTCTCCAGTGCCTTTTACAGCAGGCAATTCCACCTGAAAAAAAATAAGGTTTTTCCTTGGCTGCCTCATCAAACCCCTTTACCAAACCTTCTTAGCTGTGTCATGAGGTGTCCATGTTGCAAAGTTTAAGGTTTTCACATCCTTCCTGCGGCTTAGAGCAGAGTGTTGTTAGCATGAGGAGCAAGACTGTGCACAGGAACCACATCCATTGCTGGATTCCCCAGTTTTCTCTCCTGGAATATCTGTATTTCATAATTGAAGGCTATAAATTAATCACTTCAGAAAAGAGAATGCAGCTAAAACTCAGGGAGAGCACGTATTTGGCACCCATCTCTGTCGTGTGAGATCTGTGCCAAATCTGCTGCTCTCTTTTGAGGCACAAGACAACGTCCCCAGTTTTGTGGCAGGCAGCAGCACCCACTGAGCGCTTCAGAAATCTGATCTATTTTCTTCTGGACATCTGGAGCGCTTGAATGACTGGGAATGATTTTGAAAAATGGTGCTAGGCAGCCTTGTTTGCTTTCCGGAATCTTTTGAAAACACCGGTTTTAGGAAAACTAACCGCAACCCTAGCAGAAGGATTAATTCATCTGTTTTCTTAAGGAAAAATAATTACTACGTATCTTTCAAAGCTCCCAAGGAGTCGGCAGAGAAGTCTTGCCCAGAGCTGTTGTCTGTGGCAGCCGATCTGGCTGTGATTCTGTGAAATCAATCATCCCTCTTGGCCGGGACAGACACCTCTGCGCTGGCATCTGGAGACTCAAAGCTGCTGCCGAGGCTTTCCTTTTGCTGAATTTTGTGTTGAGAGATGCAGCATCTGCCGTGGTTGGTGCTGGTGAATACATATGAGGGAGATGGTTTTAATTTAAAATATTCCAGTTCTTCACTGCTAGGGATGCACAGTGCCCAGAGGGAAGCTCAGCCCAGCG
>VYZR01056231.1:5682-18126 GCA_013400675.1 Oxylabes madagascariensis | reverse complement strand
GATGAAGATGTGCACCAAGACCTTAGCTCTTTCTTCCTGTCCCATCAGCAGTTAGAAACAACAGGGTTGTTAGTTCTTTGGGGAAGAGGTATGGGCCTTGCAAGACCACTGGAAGCCCCTTCCCAGAACACTTGTCAAGAAGCTTAGGCCAGCAGCTTAGAGTCACATGCCATTCTTTCACTTTGATTGCTACAGAGGATTGATTGGGAAAGAGAAGGGATCTGTCAGGTTTTTCCAGTATTCCAGCTCTCAGCCTCTTGGGGACCTGATGCTGAGGCAAGAGCCATTGCTCTGATCCTTTGTGTAACCAGGCTGCTGGCCTTGGACCCTGTCACCCTGTTAACCTCTGGAGCCCCACCGCCTCTCACCTGGCAGCTCTGCAGTACAGTCTTCAGATGTTAAGCTTCAGACCCCACAATGAAATGCGAATGTTTTATTTTCAGATGTTTATGAAGGACCCCTCACAACACTTCTGGCTTCATATAACGCTCAACAAAACACAACAGCAAAGGCCTGCTGATAGTTAAGTCATCTCAGAGCAGAGTTAAGTTGAACAAAACCACCAAAATCATATTTTCCAGCCTGAGCCAACACAGAGCCTGGCATTGCACTCTAACAGCCAGCATATCTGGAAGAAAATGAAGGATCCACCACTGATGCCTGGCAATTTTGGAAGTATATTATTACAAAAATTTATTAAAATCCATCTCATAGTGTCTTGCTTCCACACATCACTTTTTTCTCCTTTAATTTTTTGATGTTTTCAGCTGCAGGAAACACGCCCTGCCCTTGGAACTAGAGCAACTGTATCACACAGATCAGGGTCCCTTTAAAGTTCATGTGGTTACAACATTGCTGTCCCACTTCTATCACAAACAGTGTCACTGCACATCTGGTCTGGCTGTGCCTGTTTTCTGCATGCCCTTTCCTGCCTAGGGATCACCTTGAGCAGATGTCACCCTCCATCCAGCGGCTGGTGAGCAGCCATGGTGGCACTGATCCAATGAAGGAAACTGATGAGCCATCATGTTTCCCCATCCAATGCCAGCAGGGCCCTGGCTTGATTGCCCTCTTTAAAATGTTGCTTCCAGATGGAAATTCCCACTTGGAGAAAACTCTCTAAAATGCACGTACCCATAGGACATTACTGCACAAAAACAAGAAGAGGAGTCTGTTTATGTCTCTAAAGCCTGCGTCCCCACTAATCTGACTCCAGACCTCATTATTGCTGTTGTGCTCACTGCAATAGCTTACACCGTCAACAGGAGGATATATCAGGGCAGCCAAGTGCTGACTGACTCAGCACAGTCAGAGCTTAAGGATTCCCTGAGGATGGATGGACAGAAGTCAGCATGGAGGACAGTCACCAATGTTCAGCTCGAAATGGCGGCAAGGGGAAGCTCTCCTACAAAATACAATACAGCAGCAGGCCAATTTTAACTTTTTCCCAGCTACAACCTTTCTCTCCTTCTAGACAAAGATTAGAGGCTGTTTCAATCTGACTGTTTAATACTCCCTGGCCCACTGTGTGAGATGCAAGGGACATGTACCATGGCAACATGAAGGTTCAACATGCTGCTTTCCCACAGTACCGAGTCTTGAACTACAGACCATGCTTTCCACATTTGCACCACACTTTCTGAGTGGGTCAGACCCACAGACCTTCTGTGCTCCCCTCCACACTACAGACCTGCAACAATGTCCTAATGCTCCTGCTGAAGAAGTCAACAAATAAAAAACTTGTGGCATATCAATACACAATAAACACAATTCTCATAATGGCAGGTGTAGAGAAAAGATGTAGAGAAGGTGGATGAGGTTCTTTGAACACTGCTTAGCTGGGAGGACATTATTTCTGCTTATTTTCCAGAGCTGTCATTTCAGAGATGATGCTTTGAGTGGGATTTGTCTCACTCAGCTTTAGATATCTACATCTGAGCAAGTCACCTTTCATATTCAATGCAGAGAAGGAGGCATGTCTGGGGTGTGAATCATCTGATTTACTTTATACATCTCCTTCAGACTAAGATGAATCACACTCCAGAAGTGCTTATTTTTCTCTATTGACTATAAAGGGAATCAAGATGAATACTCGGATAGAGACACCTACATTTGGTCAGATGACTCTTACCCTGCACCTGCTGAGACACATTTTCAGGTAACATCCTCCACACAGGCAATCATTACTCTCACTCTATCACTCACCCATGCCAAAGCCTACAACCAAGACAGCGGTTCACTTAAGATCCCACTCCTGCTACATAAATCTACTACATATCCAAAGCCAGTACAGGGATCTGAAATCAGTCCTTGCTACAGAAATTAATAGGGGAAATAAGTGGGAAATGTATTACTGTATTGAAGGAAGCCCCAGAATGGAAGGGTATAATTGGAGTAACATGCCTGGAAGGAATTACCATTATTGGCATAGAAAATGGGATCCCATTAAAGACACTTAGTCCAGGGTGGGGTCTGGGGAACATAATCATTTCCATTGGCAACTACAACAGCAGGAAAAAAAAAGAGAAGTTATCCACTATTAGTAGCTTTTGAATTTTTCACAAAACTCAAGAAACAAGGAAAAGGAAGTATCCATTTGGAGAACACCTGCGTTCATCCCTACAGGGCTCTGTGAAGGCAACTATTGCTAAGGCTGATTCCTACTGCACACACAACACTGAAGACCTGATGTGCACAGAGCCCAGAGAAGTGGCAGGTCGCCTGTTGGCATAGCCTTCCACTGACATGAGAGTGGCCATGCCAACCAGTGATCAGTGGCCTGGATCACTACAGCAGATATCCATTTCAGTCCATAGCCGTTGGCAGCCTGTGAATTTCTCTGAAGTTTAGGCCTGGTTCACTTATACGCATTCTACATTTGTATTATATTCTTATTTACCTTCTTTTATTCCTACCATCAGCCATGTGCTGCATGTACTTATTGCGGGCAAGCTGGTTGGAAGATTTCATTGAGAACCAGCTCGTCTCATGAACATGATACCCGGCACATGCTGAGGTTTTTCAGTGAAATCAGTTAGAAACACTGCCTTGCTTGACAGAACACTCATTACCCACAGTACTGTTCCCTTGACTCATCAGGGCAAGTTCATAGACATCCTATCTGGATGTCCTCAAGGTCCAGAAATCTCCCCTTCTCTTGTCCAGCTCACATCCATGCCCTCAAAAGCACTTACTTGCTGTCAGAGGTGTCCAAAAATACAGCACACGCTTCTCACATGAGGCACGTACTAGCCAGGAATAACCAGTGTTTCCATTCAGCATGGTTATCTGCCCTTTGCTCTCCCAAGCATTCACTATACCCACATTCTGCAGCTACGCAAGGAAACATTCATTTGCTCCTTGTCCTGGCCCAAGTCTCCAGCAAGAGATTTCCTAAGTTGGGGCATGGGAGGACAAGCTGGGTTTCTGCAACTGACATATGGAGTCATAGCACTGTGGATATCCATTATCACAGACCTATGAAATGCCCAGGACAAATATGAATTTTGGATAAACACAAACAAAGCAGGTTTTTATAACATGGATAAAGTATTAAAAGATTCTTTTATTTTTATGAAGACAATTCAAAACATCTGGAATCTCAAATAAGTCTCCGTACACACTGTTTTAACCCAAACTCCCTGATATTTATGGAATTTCCCCTGTACTGCACTCTGAGCAGAGCTGACTGGCTGAGGTGAACCAGGCTTCTTTCCTGTGTTGGGAGAAACAGCTGAATACAGAGCACCTGCTTTGGGTCGACAAACACAGCTGACAAAGTCATTTTTTAATGAGAATATTTGGCTGAGTATCCATCCCAAAACCAGGCCTGAGTTTCTAAATACTCTGGCATCACAAAAGGATATGTGCTACCTTGCTTTCTGGGCCCGGCATAGCTCCTCCTCTGCTACCATAGCATCTGCCACCCTCTCCATGCAGCTTATGAGTTGACTCACCTGTAGGTGACTCATTTCAAACTCTACTCTGAAAACAAAAGGCTCAGTGCTGGGTCTTTGGCTATGCTAGTTGTTTGTTGCCAGTGCTATCTTTCCATAACAGAGGAAGACAAGTGAAGCCAAAGCAACAGTGTCCTTCAGATTGCAACCTGAGGACCTGTGCTTACCATCAGAAAGCCACACTTTCCTAATTCAGTATTTCCTCGAGCTGCCACTGATTTTCTCTGCTTACCACAGCAGGAAGTTGCACCATATGACACCTGCCCAGAATATTGAGCATTTGGCTTAAAAAACACAAAGTCATGGAGAAACAATGATTAACTGTAAATCACCATGGAATCCAGTCCCCAGGGGAATACCTGCAGACAGCCTAGCAAATTGGTATGGATGTACATTAGCTTGCCAGACTGCATCCAGGACTCATTTAATGGAGTATTGCTGCAGCACAAACAGAGGCAAGATACTGCCTAGTCCTCCAGCAACCAGTTTCAGTGATCTGTTTCAGAACATCATGGATCAAAACTACTCCCATTAAGCTGGCATGCCTAATGAGGCAAAAGAACATGATGTGTCAAATCTGTGCCAGCCTCTGAGGATCGCTTGCTTCAGCCAGATTTAAAAGCTGGTCAGCACAGCCTCTGAAGCTTTTCATCCTGGCGTCACGCATGGGAAGAGGACATAAAAAGTTGAACTTATTCGGGGCTTTGTAGGTCATTATCAGTGCCGTGAGGGTACTTCTACATTCGCTGAGCTCCCGCTGCCGTCTTCAGGTGCATAGGCAGGGAGTGTTGAACTGCACCCAGAAACAGGGAGGAAATGCTATTGGAAAGCTGATAGGAAGTGCAGAGCTCAAGGGCAAGCTGGCACCCACCTCTTTCAGCTGCAGCTACTTGGTGACTGTAAGCAGCGCTCTTGAGCGAAAGGAGTCTTAGGGATTCAGATATCACTAGGTTTGTCAAAGCCTAGCTCTTGGTGGTACAAAAGACCTCAGCTTGCAGCTTTCTGGAACTAGGAGAAAGTTAATTCACAGAACCATAAAAATTCAAACCTGTTCAAGAGCTGACCTTCATTCAACAATCTTTTTGAATAATGACACAAGCAGTCAGGATAGACCAATCGTGTTTTCAAGGCTCTGTTTCTAAAGGTTTTGCTATATATTTAACTTTACCTCAGGAATCACCCTTTGCAGCAGACAGGAGCCTTGTGTTATATATAGAAATATGCGATAGCAATAGACAGAGAGGAGCCACAGGGCTGACAGTAGGAAGGATCAGGGCTTTGAAGTCAGATTCGGGGCTCATCTCACTTGGTAAGAAATCTGGGGTTCAGAGCAGGTGAATGGAGGCAAGGAGGCAATCCTTGGAGGGGTGAATTACAAGCTGTGTCTCAGAGAAGGAAAATTTTCACTTCTCTTTGCCCTCCCCACAGTGCTGATCCTGCTGTGGGGGCTTCTCCTACCTCAGCCTCTTGTCCCTGCAGCAAAAAGCCAACCTCCCTCAAGAAGGCAACCACAGTCCTGTACTGGTCTCTGCAGCAGCCAAGAGGCAAAAGCAGCTACGGCTGGGATCAGTTCTGCTTCTGGCATCTGTGTTCAAGCCCAGCTGCTCAGCTGGGGCCTTGCTCCTGAGTCTTGACAGGCTGGTAACCTACAGCCAAACACCCCTGGTTTGTACATCAGTACTCTCCACCTGCCTCCAGCATATGACCCTGTCCCAGTTTTGGGTCTCCCTCGTGAGTCACATTTTCCTGCCTCCCTCTTCCAGCTCTCCCAGCAGAGTGGCAGCATGGGGCCAAGAGCAGAGTCCATCGCTATCTGGCTCCAACCCAATGAGCACTAGGCTGCGTGAGGGAAGCTGGGGTGCAGACCAAGCAGCTGAGCTTGGTTATCTCTATGTGGGATTCAGGTGTCATGAGGTTAAAGGGAAAGCCAGTTCTGCCGGCACGCCGAGACTGCGGAAGGCATGGTTGCTCCTCCCTAGGGATGCTGCTCTAGTGGGTACTCCATGTTCACTCACCGCACTGAGTCACTTGTCACCGGTCTGTCAAGGGAAAAGCTGGCCATGGGAACTGGAGACCAGGGAGGTGGTAAAAGATGATGATAAACAGGCCCAGGGCTCAGGCGGCAGCATTGGTTCCCTCATGAGTGTCTGTGCACAGGCGTGGGCACACACAGGCCTCGCCTGAAGGGCTCCGTAGCCTCCCGGCTGCTAACACGGGCTGTGGGTGCTCGGGGGTCTCCCCGCTGCCCTGCAGCGCTGGCCCGGCTGCAGGCAGGGCCCGCCGGCCTCTGCTCGGGCCCAGCAGCTCCTGCCCTCCTTCCCTCCTTCCCTCCTTCCCTCCTTCCCTCCTTCCCTCCTTCCCTCCTTCCCTCCTTCCATCCTTCCCTCCCCGCCGTCAGCCCACGGCTGCTGAAGGAAACAGCTCGCCGTGGGGGCTACGCAGGAGACGAATTCCAGCGCTGGGGTCAAATTCCTCCAGCAGGGAATCTGGAAATCCTTCAGTACTGGCTAAAGACTGCAGACTCACAGAGCTCTCTGTCCCCTTGGCAGAGCAGAATTTCAACCAGCAGAGTGGTTTTCTGCCCGGTCAGTGGGTTGCGTGAAATGCATACAACAGTGATAAATTATCATGAGCGCTTTGTAGCGCTCCTTAACCAAACTTGAGTTGCTCACGAAGTGATTTCTTAGAATTAGTTCTTTGCTTTCTCTTCCCAAACTATTAAATTGCAAGTCTGTGATTAATTACTACAGCAAACTTTAAACTGTCAACCGAGAACAAAAGGTCTTTTTGATAGCGGATGTTTACCTTTCAGCTGAAAGGGCACATGCTCAAATTTTGTTCAGTGTATCTTACTTGCATTTTAATTCTTCAAGTTGAAAATATAATTTGGCTGCATGGAGAAGCAGAAAGGTGAAAATGTCATTGGATAAAACCTCAGACCTTTTCTCACAATTGACACTTACAAATGTCTTCAGGAAGCTAGAGGTCACTGCGCACACAGTCCCACAGCTTTCGTGCATTAACCTGAAGTTATTGTGTGGAACTGGAATTCCTACAGCAAGGTCAGATAGTTTATCCCAAGTGTTAGCAAATTCCAACAATTGATCTAACACAGATGCTTTCACTCCCTCCAGTGGGATGCTCCGCAGGCAGAGAAGGAGTGGTTTTGAACAGGGCTGCTGCTTCCTCCGTGCATCCAAACGGCAATCCCGCTGCAGATGGGCTTTGTGCTTCACCCAGATCTGACTGTAACTGCTGTGACCCTCCCCCAAAAGGTATTAAGCCTCATCTACATAGGTATATAATTTTTTAATACATAGGGCAGCAGGAGACACTAGCTACACTGTCACCTAAGTGTTTCTGGAAGAGGAAAAAGAGCTATTCAGCATTAAAGATTCAGGAATGTCTGTTGACATATTAAGGAAACAACCTCGGGGGACAGCTGACACGGCTCCAAGAAGCATTACCAAGGGAACAATGACGCAAATGTCTTCCATTTTTACAGGCTGGCAGCTCGCCAGGTTCCCTCGCCTGATGGCTGATGTAATGCTAATCCCTATCTGGGTTAGTGCTCGGATATCAACCACAGCAGCTCACTGTGCTGCAATCAATATAGCACACTTTTTATAGAAGAGCATATAAAAAAAATTCTGCTCTAATCTACTAGGAATATATACAGTAGAGTAATGGCAGGGGAAATTTAATGGCTAGCCTGGAGCTCACCCAGTGCGTGCTTTTGCAAGCGTGCACGTGTGTGCTCAGGCTTGTACACAAACCCATCTACACCTCAAATAATTGCAAGTCCAGGCGAGGGCCACACATTGAGAAAGGGCTGGCTGCTCATCACGTACATGAAGAGCCTTCCAATTCTTTGGCGGAGGGAAACAAACAAAATGGGACTGGAAAATAAAATGGGTTATCAGTCATAGCATGAAATAAAATGGATGTTTCTGTTTTAATGACAACATTTTGTAGTTCTGTGAGTACCAGAGGGCTCTGTGGGGCCTAAGGAAGCCTTACAGCACACCTCTACAGGGCAGACAGCACTGAGTCAGAGTGAAGGATGCACAGTGGGTCAGTAGCTGTCAAAACCCTCCAACCCCACAGTCAGTGTGTAAATTCCTTCATAGTGCCACCAACACCAGCACCTTAAGACAAGAAATGAGGAGGAAAAGAGTTCAGAGATCCTGAATTACCATGCAATTATCTGAGGAGCAATTTGGCTTCCTCATAAAAGAAGAATTTTGAAATCCTGAGTAATTTCCAGTTAATATAGTCCTGGCTTTATACCATCTACCATGAAAAACCTTTCCACTGCTTGACTGCACATAAACCACTCAAGAGCACTGGTTTGCTGTGAGCTGATAGTGCAGCTTCCTGCTTCAGCGCTCCATTTCCTGTAAGGGATAACCCTCTGTCAGTTTATTTCACAGGATACTGGTGTGATAGCTGTGAATGTACCTAAGAGTGTTCTTGTCCCAGATAAAATTTTAAGATAAAATCCATGTGTAACACAGTAGATTAATTCCAGCCTTATCCTGTGCTTAACTAGCGTGATGAGGAATTATGCAGGACAATACATTGTTTCCTTCTATTCCCCCTTTATCTGGTAATATTTAAGGGAAAATTTAGGAAGACACTACTTAAAAATATAAGCTGATATTCCAGTAATATTATGAGTCCTTGGGTTAACTCCTGGCAGATGTGAGAAGAATATTAACCATGTCATTCAGAGTTTCCAAGGAGGGTCAGCTTCACAGAACAGCCCAAGAGCTGGGTTGGTATTTTGAAAAAATCCAGTTATATGGCCTGTGGAGGCAATACTCTCAACCACATCTTTCCCCAGACCACACTCAAGTCAATCTTTCTACAGCAGCTGGTGTTGACTGGACTGAGTAACTGACCCTACCTTTCACTGCAGCAAAAATGAAGGAAATCCATGTCCATTCACGTTAGGCCGTACCTACGTAAGCAGCCACATGGCATAAAGCTCCCCTGAGATGCTCACCAGCACCCAGCTGCAACCTCACACATCCGTCAGGCATTCCCTTGTATTTCTGCTTCCCTTTTGCCCGGAGCTGCCAGGGCACAGTGCTGTTTGTGGCCATCCCTTCCTCCTCTGCTCTTCATTCCCCATCAGCAGAGTCCTAGACACTGCAGCTGTAGCTTCAGGAAGGGCTGACTGTGGGAGTGACATGGGGGTGGTGATTTGCTAGAGAATTTTATGCATCCCTCCAGCAGGCAGAAAGGAGTAAAACAGGGAAGAAGAATGAGGCAGGAATTACAAAAAAAAGCAGGGCAAGTGTGGCAAGACAAAAGCAAGAAGAGGACAGCATTTGGCTTCATAACTTCTTCCTTCATAGCTACATCACTGGTCACCAGAAGTCAAGGCCCTCTTCCATCCACTCATCCTGCTCAGTGCTTCCTGACAGTGCCCAACATTGGCTCCTCTGCCTTTAGTTCCCAAAATACACTCTAAGCAAATGGATAGTCTTGTTACAACAGCCTCATAAAACACACCAGTTGAGAGCATTAATACAATCATATTACCCTCTCTTTGATTTATGAAGACATAAAATATTTGATCACCAAAGAGCCCTGTTTTCCAGCAAAGGATTTAGCTGAGGTTGCTCACATGTCAGTACGGGTGGAGAAAGCATATTTCCCTTTCAGAAAAAAGTAAGGAAGAGGCAAATAGCTCACACAAAGATACACTTCAACATTACACATGTCAGTGCTCCAAACATGCCCTCCCTTTGCAGCACATACACCTGTAAGAGGAAGGGAACTATAAGCCCGGTCGTCCTCACAGACAAAGACGACCTCATGGAACTATGATACAATACCAATGTGAAAGGAAACTCCAAGTCCTTCCTATGCAATCTATAGGACATTGGTACAATTTTTAACATATGTGTTTATATTTACTTAATATTTAATGAAATGCTTAAGAAAAACACATTCTAAAAATTTTGATGTAAATACAGTTTGTTGTGCTTGAATTCTGAATTAAGAACAGTCTCCATTATTTTTTCCATATGCTCGTACTACATTATATTAAAAGCGTACCCTGCTCCTACAGACATGTTGTGTGCTTTATAAATACTTTGCACAGTTGGAAATATTGATGTTTAGCAAAAATCCGAGTGCCAGCAAATGCAATGTGGAGAACCTCATTTGTAGCAAATGGTCTGCACACTGACCATGGGAAGTGATGTCCAGATCATGCATGAAGGACCTATTCTGTATCTCCATGCAGCTCAGCAGGGCTCCTCAGGTTCCAGCACTGCTGAGTAAAGCACTCGCCACTCTAAAGGACACAAACCTGAGTGAGAAGACTCCAGACAAGTTAATATTCTGGTCTAGGTGGCATATGTATTCTTGAATTTTAAAATACAGGATGCATATCAGCTAGCACCAGTACCCTGCAAGGTTCATTGCCTTCCCAGCTTCTCTCACAGCTATGGTGGGGTCCAGTAGTCTCTGACAATCCAATTGATGTGACTCAGGCATTATCACACAATCTTTCTGACTCTAAACTCCCTACTTCATTACAGTACTCCTAGAAACAGTCAGAGAGCTCCAAAAAGATCATTCTAGTATTTTGTTTTAAAATGTTAATGCAAGGCTGATATTCATAATCTCTAGTGACCAATTAGTAAAACTAGGTGGTTTTCAGGGCAAAATCATATGGCAAAATTCACAGGAGTGAGAAAAGTTCATCTTTTCATTCTCAGAGCAAATAGGGTTCTGTGTTTTCAGTGCAAGAATATTCTTACCCAGGCCAGCCGCATCTGGGGATTTCCACATTTTTCCTATGTATAAACAAAATAAACTTGGGGTGTGGATCAGTCTCAAGTTCCAAAACCTCTGAATCCCTTCCAAAATGAAGGCCGTGTCAGGTGCAGAACTGACTCCAGTTCTACACTGGAATAATATGCTCTCTGTGTGCAGAGCTGGAGTCAGTGTGTTTGTGGATGGATTTGTGTCCATTTCACATTAATGGCAGAGTTAGAAGGAAAATATTAGTGAACAAGTGCATTTTACACACCTTCCCTTTATGATGTGCCATCCTACACCACACCAATATGCATTGGCAGCAAGTGAGAGATACAAGACAGTTCTTAGGCTTTAATGCCCAATGGCATCTTGATGTGATGACAACATGGTTGAACAACATGCAGGAAATACTGCTAATGGAAATATGCATTTAGAAAAGAAAAAGCAAACATTTCATTGCCTGAGAAACACTGAAATGGAGCATTCTGTCCTGAATTCATGGGAACGCAGTTCCTTTATTCTCGTTAGCAACTGTGTGGCAATTGATGGAAATTTTTTCCTCGTGGTTTTCGTGTTATACTCTCTTTTTGATATGTCGTTCCCTGTCCAAGGCACACACCGGTCAGGGGAAAGGCTGAGATCTGTGTACTCTCCTAGCAGCCCTGTGAAAAGCAGGACCTAAACTCCCATTCAGGTGGTGTGAGGACGGCAGAACACAAAAATTCTATTCCTAAAGGTAGAGGAGAATCTGCTTTAGCCCAGAGCACAGGGGCCTGGGTTTCTTTTCACACTCCTGCACAAGTACAAATTAGCTAGAAAGGGACTTGCCTGTTCTGTTAAAATGGTGTCACACAAAAGTAGATGAACAATAACCTTGGTCTTAGCAGCAGCATCTGCCTTTGAAGATGCATTTCGTAGTGGCAAGATACCCATCAAAGGTGAACATTTGGCCTTATGCCTTAAAGTGAATTTGGCCTTATACCGGCTGAAAAGCTGAGCTGAGACCTGGCCAGGTGAACATTGCCCAGTGGTAAGTTTGAGGAGGCCAAAGAGAATGACACTTCTTTATCCTACCCATTAGGCCCTCGCGCTCCGTCCGGCTGTGTGCAACCCCACCACTGAGTCTCTGACCATCAGAGGAGCCGTGCTCGGATCTGAGTAGCTGGAATCACTTCACCCCTGGGTCATTACGATATTCAATTATGGCTCTGTGCTTAAGTGACACAATAGGTACGGGAATTGAAAGCACGAGAACTCCTAACCTCTGATCCCAGCTCTACAACAGAATCCCTCGCTGGCTTTAGGCAAGGTACTTAACATCTCCGCCTCGGTTTTCCCATTTGCAGAAGGGGGCTAATAATACTCAGCTACCTACTCCACAGGGAAGTCCTGAGGATTCATTACTTAATGTAAAGTGGCTAAAAGATGAAAACCTGCATGTAAGAGCCAAACGTTATTACAGTTACCAGGTTTAGCTTTAATTTTTGAGACACTCTTTCCTCTTTGAAACAAGAAAAAGTGTTCCTTATAGTCAACCGAGATTAGTGTTCTGCACTGCATTTCCTATAGAAGTGGGAAGGCGCCCTGGGAATATGAAAGGAAAGGAGAAAAATGTGTCCCTTTGGATACCAATCCACCTTTCACATCCTCTCAGGAAATTGTTTTGAAAGTGCCCAACACTTGGTGCAATATGCTGCATTAACAAGGC
>VYZR01056228.1:73292-83748 GCA_013400675.1 Oxylabes madagascariensis | reverse complement strand
CAGCTTCATAAAGGCACAAGTTCCAAAAACTTCCCCCACTGAACATTGCAATAAAGCCCCTAAAATTGGAATGAGCAGGATACTAATGACATTTTCAATGCTGTGGCAGGGCATCTTCCTTGCTTCCTAATCCTAGATGGAATTTTTCAGAAAATTAGTTTCTTCACTGAAAAACCCAGCTTCAAACTGACCACTATTATCTGTAAACTCTAATAAATAAGGCAAAAAAATGCAAAAATATTCAGGAAAGTCTACATATGCATACTCACTTTCAACATTTTTTTAACCATATACATTGCTATCTCTCTCCAGACAATATTTTCAGTCCAAATATTGTTGGAAAACATTAAAAAATAACATGAAAACAACCCAGAGATTTTTTTATATAGGTCAAGCAAAATATTTTTGATAACCTAATGCACTTTGGAAGGGAGGATTTTTTTCTTCCGCAAGATATCTTTTTTTTTTTTTTCATCCCAAATGTCAGAAATGTCAGCTGAGCCTATTTTATAATTTTTTTCTTTAATCTTAGTTACTGGATGAGGAAAATCAGTTATTCAGCTGCTCTAATAGCAACAGTTGGAGGGACAGAAGGGGAGATTTTACACTGCTGGAGTGTGGACACCTAAACTGGCCAATGCTGCCTGTGCTTAGCAAGTAATAATGATGAAATGAATTTGTCTAGCTAATGCCTGGAGGATGCCTGTGATGGGAATGATAGCAGAGCTTCACAGCAAAACTGGTGGGGAGTCAGGCACCATACAAAATACAGAGGCATTTATAAATAGGAATATAAGTATATTAATACAAATAGGAGTATAAGTATATAAATAGGTAATAGGTGTGTGTATAAAATGTATGTGATGGGAATATATGAGCATATCCCTACTTTGAAATGGTGTTATTCATTATGAATGCTCTTGCTGATTTGAAACCTCACCTAAATATTGCATTAAGAAGTGATTTTTAATTACAAACGTGGCAGGCAGCTACAGTTATTTCTCCCTGCATTGACATGATAACATTATCTCACTGCAAATTCATGATTCACTTTCTGAGGCAACTGGGACGGCCACTGGTGTGTAAATAAGGGAGCGTGGGGATGTGCTGGAGAGAGCAGCTCTTTCCTGCTGCATGGAATAACCTCATGCAGTGGAATTCAATTTGCCCGTTTACAGGGCTGTGCCTTGGATGGGAGGTGTCACTGCTCTGCCTTGCCAAGCACTACAGCTCCTGCTATGGAAGCACAATGAAACCAAACAATTAGTTAGAATTACTGCTCTTAAAGAAAACTGATTTGCTTGTCTTTCTTCTGAGAGAAACTCAGTTACCGTATACCATCAACCTTGGCTTGACTGGCAGTGATTTCCCTGGTCTAGTCTGCTGGGAACCTTAAATGAACACGAGCAATTATAAACCCAAAGTCTTCAGCAATTTGTAGGCATTATCTCAGGATAATTGCCCTGAAACGTTCACGTTACAAAGCAAAGGTAGATAATTTAAAAATCCATCTTTCTCTGCCGGCACTATGAGCTGGGGGGAACACTCTCCCCTCCTGTGGGCCTTGTAGTGGGGTAATAAAGCCTGGAACCGGTCCTTTGAAAAGGCCTGTTGCTGTCCTTTAGAAAGCAAAGAGGCCAAGTCTCAGTCCAACCTTCTTTGGCTTTATTATTTTTATAAAATGAAGCCTTATTTTCTGGCATAAACAGAGAAAAAGTGGAATATTAAAAGCCGAGGGAACAAGCCTGCCCTGAGGAGCTCTGCAGAGAAGCATCCACTGCAGGAAAGCCTTCCTGCTCCTCGGGTGAGATAAGAACCCCTCAGAAGGAACCACTGGGTCTTGGCCTCCTCGTGGCTGCCCATGCACTGGCACAGCTTGGTATTTTCTGGGAGCTTTACTTGCAAGCTTCTGAAAGTGCTCCTAAGTGCTCAGCTCCCTCTCTACGGCTGGTAAAAACCTCCTGAGAAGCGCTGAACGTTCCTCTCTTCTCATGACTCACACAACTGCCTCATCTGTAGGTGGTTTCCTCAGTTCCTTGCCCCCATCCAACCGAGCAGGCAACTGAAATGCATTCATTGCCTTGAACGATTCATAGCAGCTCTTCCCTCCACTGCAAGGAAGGAAAGCTGCCTCTGGCTCACGAGCAAAGCACGGTGATCTCTGAGCTCCTTCTGCAAAGAACTAGCAGGAAGAGGGATGCTTGGAGTGAGGAGGAACAGAAAGGCTCACAGCTCTCCAAATTTTCTTGGAGGCTTTCAGAAAAAGAAGCCATCACTGTATTATTTTTTTTGCCTTGCTTTGAAATAATCAAACCACACAAAAGACCCTTCAGTGAAACTGGACTCTTACAAAGCCACAAAGCTTGTCTCAGTGAGGAATGGTGAGGACTGACTTCTGAGGAAGGAAGAAGGGGCTCCCAGAGCAGACATACCTGTTGCAGTCAGTATCTCGTACCTCTGCTTCTATATATCAAAAGTAAAGTAGTCCAGCTAAGCATTTTCCAGAGAATTGTCACAAAAAAGGAATCATCAAAAATTAAAGCTGTACAAGTCCAAACCAGAGACTGGATATCATAAAGGGCACATAAAGAGAACATTACTGAGGAAGAAATCAGTGAAGTAACAGGTATGTTGGAAATATCCAATGAATGCTTTGAATGTTCTCCCAGTACCCTTCAGTTTGGAGCCCTTACTTTCCTATGGATAATAGGAGAAAATTCAAGGAACAAACACAATTGTCAAGGAAAAACCTCTGCAATATTCTGAGTTCCTGTAAATTTAATTGATTCTTGACTGTTCTGACCTTGGAAGAAAACCTGAATTTCAAAGACTGATCCAGCACTTCGCCCCACTTACGGCTCATCTGAGAACACCATGAGAAGAATGGGACTTGAAAACTTCCATCCTTCTCCATCCACATCCCTTTTCTCTCCCTCTCTTGCGTTTTTTTTCATGCTTAGCTTTTACTATAAAATTGCAAACTATCAATGTTGGTTCATCAAACCATTGGGGCGTCCATAACACCCTCACTCCTGCTGCCCATCACATTTATTGCTTGAGTTTCCTCCTGGAGCTGGCCTTGCTTTCGAGCAGGGCTCCATTCTCTGCAGTGCTGGGACACTGCAAAGCATGGCCAGAGTGCAGGACATCCTCAGCTGTGCCAAACCACAGCCAGATCAGTCCAAAGGGCAGCACATATACCCTCCCTCACTCCAGCACTGCCCACTGCTGGAGCTGCCCAAGTGTGCTTGTTTTTCTAGGCCCTGGGGAGTTGGCTCTTTTCTCTCTCTCTCTCTCTCTCTCTTTTTTTTTTTTTAATAATTGAGATGCAGAGTGAACAGGGGAGAGGAGAAATGGGAAAAGGGGAGTTATCAGCAAGAGGGCCAGCTGAGTGAGGTTGGTGACCTGATTTCGAGCATACTGGGGGTATTCTGTGACCCCTGTAATTTTACTGCCTCCTGAGTTATCGCTTGTGATTTTCAGTGGAGTGAAATGACACATCAGGGAACAGTAAGGATTCCAGCAGACCACAGACAGGCAGAATACAAAGTACCTACCAAAACAGCTGCTGTACCTCTGGCAAAGATATATTTTTAATCCTTTGGAATGGAGATTCCAACTGCCTATCCAGATCCCCATAGACTTTGTTAATTGAAAACACTAGAGAAGGCACCTTTTATATTCTTTTTTTTTTTTTTACAGTTGTGGGCCAAGCTCACAGTGCAGAAGCTCCAGAGGCTGCTGTAATGTAGCTCTCAAGGAGATTAATCCAGATTCATGTCTTCTCTTTGGACTTGTGGGACAGAGCTTGTTCCCCATGAAGACCCCATTTTCCTTAATGACCAAACAGAAGCTCCTTGCTCACCCCTGGGATGCTGTGCTCAGTGGAGTCCCACCAAATAGCAGGGACTTGAAATCTCAGGTAGCTTAGCAACAACACAGTGCCCTATCAGAGACTGGACTGTATTAAAAAAGAACTGCTCCAAGTAAAATATTCATCAAGGAACAGGTGATGTAAGAAGAGATCTTTCCTGCAAAAATAACGGAAACTGGATAGATAGACTCTCCTTTGGGTGAAATTTCAGCTTGCACAAACTCCAGCTTTCTGCAGTGCCTGACACAGTCTGTAACTTCATCATGACTGTCCCCAAAAAGCAAAAATGAAACTTAAAATATTTGTTACATTCTGCTTTCCAGTTAAAAAAAATGGTATCTTTTTAGAATCCAGTGAAGTCCTGTTTCATTTCTAGTTGGAAAGGGGAAAATAGCCTTTATTTCAGACGGGTTGAAAAGAGCAAAGGCAAAGTGACAGAACAGAAAGGATTATATACACTTCGGTTTACATGCAGAAAAACGCATTGAAAAAACTTTAACCAAGACACTTCTGGCAAAATTTCTTGCTTGAATTGATAATCCATTTTCTATTTAAAAAGTTTAGGCAAGGAAATTTTGACTGAGTGCAGTATTCATGCACCTTTTAAAAACTACTACAAGCTGAACATGTAATTCCAAATCCCCCTGGAAAAGTTCTATAAAATTATTATCAAATAAATAGAATTGTATAGTAATGACAGGAAACCATCTGTGAAATTGACTGCAGAATTAGTTCCCTGATAGCAAATGCAGACGGCAAGGCAAAAAGTGCTGTAGAAGTTTGTCCCCTCCAAAATGTGAATATTTTTAATCATTCAGTGAAAGATTTCTTTCTTTCTAACGGATTAATGTGTGAAGAGTCTCTGCTCCAAAAGTGTGTGTTGAATACCTTTTTAATTTTTAAAGAAGATATCAAATCCAGATCGTAGCAGTGATGGCTTCTTTCTTATTCAAGTGCTTGGAGCAGGGTGTGATTTGAATGCTGACACTGCTGACGTGCTGTTGCATTGCAGTTTGTTACACGGGCACCTGTTTTTACCCAATCCCCCCATTTTCCAGCTGGTGCATTTTGTTCCAGGCAGGGGTTACCCCACATCTCAGCACTTGTGCTGCAAGTGGCACAGGCCGGGTTTAACCAATGATCTACAGCTCACCTGACTTAGTTAAACAGCTCTGATGGCCTAATGCTGCCAAGGGGGAGAGAAGGGGAGGCAGAGCAGATTTCTGCCCGCCCCAAAGAAGGAGAAGATCAGATGCTGGGAACCTTCAGGCGAGCAGCTTTATTGTGATAGCTGGTCCTTCAGATGGCAACTGAAAACAAGGTTTCTAATACAAATTTGTGTGAACTTTCCCTCCCTCCTGTTCCCTCCGTTGGCCTCGCGGAGCCTTTTGGCCATTTCAGCTTAGAGCCTTAGGGCTTAATTATTAGTATGACAAGCCGAGCTTTCAGAGAGGTGAAGGGGGAGAGCAGAGGTGAAGTGGCTGGAGACATCCTGCCTCAATAGGGCACAGGAGCAGCGAGCCTTCCCCTCCTTTCCCAGCGTCACTGCCTGGGCTCTCACAAACAGCTGCCTGGGGGCCCAGGTGGCCCTCAGTGATGTCCCTGTCCCCTCAACCTCCCAGCTCTCTCTGGAGGGTGCAGAGCTGCTTTTGGGGCCCTGAATTTGGGGGCATTTCCAGTGCCAGGCAGCGACCCGTGGGGAGCAGCAGGCAGGATTTTCCCCGTGTGTGCGCACTCGTGCTCCCCAGGGCACAAACCCCTCCGAGCCCTTCTGACCTCTTCCTGCACCTTTCCCTTTTCATCCTTTTGAAGGCCAGGACTCATGCTTTAAGGTTTTGGCATGAGACGAGAAACAAAATAATCAACATCGTTAGCAGGCAGCTCTCCTCTGTGTCTCCTGCCCCCGTGCCACTCACATGCTCCTGGCCCTTGTAATATTACTGTATGGATCAGACAAAACCCCACTATTTTGGTGCCTTAAACAGGAAAATGTTTTCAACTCCCCTATGCGCTCCTGCCTAGTTCATGGCTTGATTTAATTTTACAAGGCAAGAGCTGGAACAATTATCTGATTCTTCATGTACAGCGGGCTTTCAGTGGTCATTTCTGAAGTTTTACTGGTTCGTAACCTCTGTAATCAGAAGACCCAGCTAAAAAAAAAGAAACTAAGTGAACAGGCAGGAATCTGTTCATATTATCCCTTCCTAGCTGTCCAGGCTTTCATCCTCTTTTCTCCCACACATGCCCTTATTGCTCTGCTACTCACCCACCAATGAGGGTCTGTCAATGGCACTGAGAGGTCAACATCAAAGCACTTTTACAGCTAGCAGCTTGCAGCTAATGCTGGCATTATGGAGAGAAATAGAGAGAGAGAGAAGCATAGGGATTGAATGAATGGCCCTCTCATATAGAAAGAGACCGAAGAATAGAACAAAACCTCCTATTCTCCCACTCTTTATAATACTCCTGGGCCGAGTGTGCGTATGTGGTACACAGCTGAGTTTGAACTGCATTAGCACTCTTTCAGTTTACAAACAAGAGGCCTAATTTAGAAGAAAAATCTCTTATCTGATTATTTCTTTGTGTTCACCCATGTGGTAAAAAATGTCTGTACAGAGAAGGGAGGGGGGCTGCAGAGGTGACTTATTAACTTCTTCGGTTGTATCATAATTGTGAAAGGCGATTGGGGGGGATCATTATTCATCCATAATTTTCAGACTTGAGGCAAAGAAGTAGTAAAACAGTCCCTCAAAAGATATTTCAATGTGGATTACTATTTTTCCAAAGAAGGCATTGGAAAGACTATGGGTCGGTCCCACTCCAACTCTACGACTGATGCCACTCTTATCCCCTGCCCACACAGAAACCCAGGAATTATTTTTGTCCCCTGCAACTGACACTGGGATTGGATGTCTTCCTATAAATATGCTATGGTCTTGGTAGAGTGGATTTCACAATTTGCTGGAATTGCCACCTCATGCTAGGTGGATAATTGCAATCACCTCTGCTGGCTCACCCATCTCTGATTCTGCAGAGGGAAAAGGGAATTCAAGGCTGGTAGGACTGCAAAGCTGTTACCCAGCGACTCTAGCAGCAGGATTAGGCATGAATATTGTTTCCAGGACTGACAAGGGGTATTATTGTTTGTATTTTCTCCCTTCTCTGGAGCCTGGGACATCCGATCCTTCTAGCACTGCTCAGTTAATATATTCATGTCTTATTGAATATTAAAAAAAACCCATCTTGGATCTCTCTGGCACTTTCCGAGAGACAAATCAAGGTTACAGTATTTAACTCATGCAATAAGGAGCCTCAGCAAAAAAAATGCTTAATGGTTACAGTTATTTCACATCTGCATGGGCTGTGCTACTCCCAGAAGGTTGAATGTGATCGACTTGAAGTGGTCAAGTGAAGACCTAAAGGGAGTTGGTGGGGGAGAAAGGCAGCTTGAAAGAAATACTGGGAAGAAGCTTCACTGGGGTTCTCACTGCCACTGGCAGCACATCCACGGAGTGTAACACCTCAAACCCTCTCCAGACCAGGGGTTTCTGACAGCAAGAATTGGTTATATCCATGCCTTAGCAAACTAATTTTACATCCATAACTGGGATTTTTGTCTACCCATGCAGCATATGAATGTTATCATCCCAGCTGAAACAGTCTTTACCCTGGACAGGTTTACATCAGGGCAAGCTACTGGGATACGAGTAAAAAATCTTAGTGACTCTGAAAGCTTCACCATGTTTTTCCACCTTGGATTAAGGATGCAAAGATTTCAGAATAGCTGGAAAAGTACAGAAGTGATAGGTACTGAAAAAACACTGATCTGGGAGACTAACCTGGAGAAAGTATTTTGGAAAACAGCTGGATTGGTTTAGGGGAGCCTGTACTGGGGGATTTGACTGCTCTGTGCTTTCAGAGACCCTCCAAGTGACATGTAATGAATACCAAGACTTGCCTTTAAACCATAAATATGACAGAGATCTTAACCATGCGAATATCTACTGCTTAAAAATTCACTATGAGACCAGAAAAAACCAGAACAAGTAAACTACAGTATAAATACATCTGTGCCATGTAACTGCAGGATGCCTTGATGCCTCAAGTGCCTTTTGAATACTGATGCTTTTCTACTTAACTACAGGAATTTTTCATGTTGAGTTTTGTAAGAGTCACTTAATACACTTTTGAAGCAGAAATCAGCACAATGAGCATAAGAAAAATCCATCCATTTTTTCCCCTCTGTATCTTCTCACAGGACAGGAGCAACAGGGTATTTGTCCTGCACAAAGGCCTTTAGTAGTTCATATTTTTTTGAGATGATGAACGTGCAGCTTAGCCTGCTATGTGCAGATGTATTTTGAAAAGAAAGCACTGTTGGTAACCTCAGAGAACTGTGTTCCAACCATGTTGGGCAAGAACTGCAAGGCCGGTAATCAATGAAGCAAAAAGTGCTGGGTCAAAATTGGTGTTAATTGGTGAATAAAGGAATAATGACACCTGATCTCCCACCTACCCTTTCTGAGAGTGCCAAACACTTGCTCCTAAGCTATGAGCTGTAAAGGGCTGGAAGAATTAATTATATTTCTTTCCTTTAGGAGTAACTGTACTGGCCTTTTAAGCTCTCTAGAATAGAAGCAGCTAGAAGATATTACTGTTTTTATTGTTACAATTTTGCACACTCAGTCAAAGCTAAGCCTGATTTTATAAATCTAATGGTTTAAAGTCTTTGCCATGGCATTGATCTGTTTTGAAAATTCACACAGGAGCAGTAGGAAGCAGTTTAAGCAAGGAGTAGCCTTGAGAGCCAGAATACAAAAAAATTTTTATTTACCTTCGTGAAGATGGCTGTGATGGTTCATTAGTGCACATTCCTAACTATAGACTGTTTCACACAGAAAGAAAAAAGACATAAATATTTAACCTTTGAAAAGGGACTCATTTACTGGAAACCCAACTTTATGAACTGAGGTTATAAATAACTCTGATGCACTGCAATCAGCATAGTATAATGAGATCACATGAATGGCTGAGTTGTCTTTAACCTTTGATTGTTTAGAAGTGCAGGTATTCATTTATGCTAAGGATTAGTGGTGATGAGCACCGAAATGAAGCCGGGTATCATCAGGCCTGGGGCTTTGCAGAAAACATCCCTCAAGTGGAAGCAGCCCCCTCTTGTCCTGTTTCTACCCCCAGGATTTCTTTCATTCCCAGTAATTCAGTTGTAGTCTGTCAAAACACTGAAAAGGACATATATTTCAAATTTATCTGTGGGGATTTTGTAATGCTAGAACTGGGCTTTTTCACTTTGCCAAAAGAGATCTCCTGAGGGAGATCTGTCCAAGTTACACACTTTTTGAGCATTTGTATTAAAATGCCATGTGTAAAATACATTTTTTAAGGTATATTCTCCCACACAAAAATATCTGCTGCAGAGTAGATACATATTAGCACAATGGAGAAAATTCAAAATTTTAACTTTCTCAGAGTCCTTCCTTGACATTGTTCTTGCAATTCGAAGTCTCTGGCAAAAGGTGCCTGTGAGTAACCCAGGGAGGATAATTCTTATTGGTATATGTTTTGGTTAATCGATTTTCAAAGCAGATGATTTAAAGATCATCACATTGCAATGTTTTATAGTAATGAAAAGCACTCCCAGTCTTCTGAAGACTTCCAAGACAGCCCTGGATTAAATCTTACAATTTGTGTCACTGAAGCAAACCACCAACTCCTTTATCATTAAACCCTTAATTAATGCAGAAGGTGAATCATAGGATAGTTATGTAACCTGCCCAAAAATGCAGGAGAACCCAGAGCAAAAAGACTAAGGGTCATAAATGTCCCCAGAATGCTCTTCAATGAGAAGGTTTGCAGGGTCGTGCGTTGCAAATATTGTCATTTTGCACTGCTTTACTTCTCTTGATCTGAAGGTATTTGCTAATTTTACAGGCCACTGAAATATAGTTTACTGACTAATTTCATGATGAAACAGCTGTGTTTTCAAAATTACTCATTTTGGGGGGAAAATAAGCTACTGACTCACCCCAAAATAAAGAAAAAAAACCCAATAACAACAACCAAAAAACCCAAGCAAAATGCAAAAAGCATTCTTGACCAACCTTTTTTTTTATACATAAAAATATGAATGCTTTTTTTTTCTCTCTAGTTCTGCTCACTTTCCTTAATACTTTGGGCTCAGGATTTGAACTGCATTCTCGAGAGATGAAAAGCTTCTTCAGTATGTAAGGATAATAAAACAAGCTGGTGTATGCTAAAAACACTGAATTTTTCGTCCATTAGGAACATCTGCCTATTCCAGGAGGGATATCAGAAAACGTGTCCAGGCAGAAACACAAATTGAGAAAATGTCTGTGGCAGCATCTGAAACAACCACAACAGGATAAATAATAAAATATTTACCATGACACAGTAAGGCTCTCTCACCATGGCAGTGTAGGGCAGGCTCCCCAACAACATACTTCCAGCATTAGGTCATGGAAATGGTGTCAGAAGATGGTTTATTGTAAATTACGGCCTGGATTGCCATATATCCACTACACCTCCAGGAATCTGAACTCTGAA